>KN885337.1:90900-141915 GCA_000934455.1 Apostichopus parvimensis
TATAATAGAAAGTATTATAGAGAACCTGGCAGGGAATATTAAAAACAACTTTTGCCTGATGGATCAAGCCCCTTTTGTGAAGCTTGCTTTCAATATACTATCCAGGGTAATATACGATACTGCACAATAGTGGTTGTGCAATGTCTCCTCCAGATATAACTGTGTCTGACATGTCGCTCTGCTCTGAACAATCAAATAAAATAGAATTTTCCCGTACATGGTAACATGGATGTATTGGACAGGGAATGTTGTTATGGGTTTGGACTTGCTTCAAATTCTGTGCAAATTGTACAGTTTTTGACAGTTGATTGAAAGTTGAATAAAAGGTCAACCATCCAAAACATCAAGGCCCTTTAACTTTGTATACATATCCAAATGCTGGAGGGGAAAGGGGAAGGGGATATGTACCCAACTGCCAGAGGGGGAAGGAAAGGGGAGATGTACCCCAAAGCTGGAGGGGGTGGGAGGGGAGAGGAAAGAGGAGGGATGACAGGGTTCCCTAATATGTTCAAAGGATTGATTTTCATATTGGTTCCGTTTCCCATAATCATTAAAAATTATATTGACTGAAGATTTAAATTATATCGATTGAAGATTTGTCTGACTCCCTCCCTCCCTCCCTCTCCTCTATCCCTCCCCCTCCCCTCCTCTCCTTTCCCCCTCCCACTCCCACTCCCACCTAATCAGAACCAGGTGTCAGTGACCCTGATGATGCCTATCCTGTTTTGTATCCTCCTCCTCCTTTAGAATTTACTAAATTCAGTAAATTACAGATTGAGTTCATTCTTTGGAATTAACATATGTTAACACTACGCCGTTGGTACAATACAGTATATAAGTAGTGGATGATACCCTTATGTTAGGATTCCAACACAGTATATTTTGGGTGTCTATTTTATACCCTCATAAAAACAAGCTTAAGTTTACAAATACAAATATATCAAACCTAAATGGTTGAATGAGTATATGGGAACTCTACCAAACTTGTGTCATATATGACAATTAAATAAAAAAAATATGTGATGGGGAGAGATATCATTCTGGTTTATGTCTAATACTTGATAGATCAATGGATTGATGGATCGATTAATCAATCGGTGGATGGATTGATTGATTGATATTACTTTGCGTTAATTCTTGCATCTAACCCATATTAATGCATGATATACTTTCGATTGAGTTCATCCTTTGACAATGCAATGTACATCTATCAGCTAACCAATTAGCAAGTAAATTATTATGCAAAATCATTGTATAGAATGATATGCACATTTATATATATTCTAAAAATAAACTGCAGTTATTTATTGTACCTGTAATGCAGAATGCAGACATGCCTCATATTCATGTTACCAAATTTGCTGTGCAGAATTATGCTAGAAGTACTCTGCATTTACTTTCATATTTATACTGCTACTTTTTGTGTTTAATTGGATCTGACCTTATTTCTCTGCTATGCAAATGTGTATATACATGATTGTAATTAGCATAAACAATGTTTCCAGGCAATTTCCGAAAGATTTTAAATCCACTACGAAAACGTATGTGTAAACACTTTGGATGGTAGAATGAGAAGGAAGGGCAACGACCGGGGGAGCCGGTCGCTGAGGGTGCACAGTGTTAAAAGATTACCAGGGCATACTAGACACGGTAGAATGAGGTGCTAAGGCTGTGAGGAGACAGGTAAGCGAGGAACGAAGTAAATATATTTAAACCAGTAAGTTTTATCATATACATGATTGTAATTAGCATAAACATTGAAGTTTATAAGCATTGTACATAGTAATAGTGTACTGGTCAGTTATACACAGTGTTTTACCCTTGACCTATAGAGAGCCTGGTCTTCTCTGTAATCATGGTCATGCTGAGCCTAATAATGACAGCTGGGTCAATCTGGTCTAATGGATAGATCTGTTTATAGGATGGATTGAGTTGATCCACAGAATGATGATCCTGTTGGTAAAATCTGATCCTTGATCCTTGTCTCATTCTGCAATGAGACATTCATTATACTGTTTAATTACGTCAGGATCAGACCAACAAATACACAATGTTTACTATGTTATTTACTCCACCTTTGAACTGATCCAAATGCCCCTATGTGATTAACGCTATAGTGGAAGTGGACAGTATATGTGCACTTTACTATATTGTAAGTGGTGCTCTACTACTGTTGTAAGTGAAGTATATATGTACTTTACTGTACTAGCATATAGCCAATAACATTCACTCCACTGTAGTGCAAGTGAGCAGCATGCACTTTACTCCAGTTTGAGTGAAATACATGCACTTTTCTGTAGTGCAAGTGAGTGGAGCACACTTTGATGTATATAGTGTTACAAGTTAATGACGTGGACTTTACTGTTAGTGAATTCCATGCACTTTACTGTAGTGCAAGTGAATAACATGCACTTCACTCGAGTTTAATTGAATTACATGCTCTTTACTGTAGTGCAAGTGAGCAGCATGCACTTTACTCCAGTTTGAGTGAAATACATGCACTTCACTGTAGTGCAAGTGAATGGCTTATACTTTGCTGTATATAATGTTACAAGTTAATGACATGGACTTTACTGTAAGTGAATTATATGAACTTTACTGTAGTGCAAGTGAATAGCATGCACTTCAATCCAGTTTAAGTGAATTACATGCACTTTACTGTAGTGCTAGTGAATGACTATCTCCTTACTCTTCACAGTGTTACAAGGGAAGGACATGGACTGTACTAGAGTGTATTAAACTGATTACATACACTTTACTGTAGTGCAAGTGAATAGCATGCACTTCATTCCTCTTTTAATATAAATACATGCACTTTACTGTAATGCTAGTGAACGTATATCTCCTTACTCTTTACAATGTTACAAGTTAATGACGTGGACTTTACTGTAAGTGTATTATATGCACTTTACTGTAGTGCAAGTGAATAGCATGCACTTGAATCAAGTTAATTGAAATACATGCACTTTACTGTAGTGCTAGTAAATGTATCTCTTTTACAATGTTACAAGTGAATGACATGGACTGTACTAGAATGCAATTAAATTACATGTATATACACTAAATTTACAGTTAGCAGTATAAGTGTATTCCATGCCATTTACAACAGTAATCAACCCTACTGTATATTATAAGCTGGTCTGATCACCTCACAGTGTTGTGCTTTAATTCTCTGGTGCAATTCACCACATACTGTACCTCTAATTGGTATGTTGCAACTCTGAGGCATTTATATGCATTATCTTTTTGAGGTCTAAAGAATTCCATTTCCCCAGAGTTGTACTTTTTGATCTGAACCTGAAATTTATAGAGAAACTTTTTTTCATTCTTTGTTGTTCATTTTGTATTTATTTATCGATACATTCTTGCATGCTCCACATGTGATTATTTATTAGAACCTCTACCCGACCTTTAGGTGTACAAAAAGTCATTGGATCCAGCTTAGACTGAAAATATAAATTTGTAGGATGTTATCAAACAAAGGGTTAAATATTATAGTGATATTACCCTTGTGGTTTACTATCAACCCTTTATATCAACTTTATATTTGTATACCCCATAATTTGATTAACATTTTGTTTTTAACCGTTTCAGAAATGAAAATACAACATTCTGAGTTGAGATATATAATATCTCCTCATATTACTTCGTCCTCTCTCACTTTAATACTTGAAACGGATAATCCTGTCATCCCTAATTTCATGCATTGGCTGCAGTCAGTCAGCTAATGCTGTGTGCATGGCAGAAACCTTATAACTTGTCTGGGATTTGTAGCCTCCTCTGAAAATGTCAAATTAGATGTTTATTTTTAGCCTTCCGAAGTTCTGCCATGCATTGCATCTCAAGTGAAGTCGAAAATTTGAGATATGGATCATGCAGACCAGTTTCTCAAGTTCCCTAGGAGGACATTTCTTTCTTTCTTTCTCTTTTCTATTTTTTCCGTTCGTTCGGGGGAGTAACGTCATAACATTGATAGCCGAGATGAGAAAGCTGAGAGGCGGGTGATGATTTGAAGAAAAACATTCCCCGCAAGAGCCCTTAGGGGGATGAACAAATCGAGGATGGTAAAGACTAGAGCAACGATGATGATGATGATGGACAAAGAATGAAAAATATAGGTTTTAAGGAATGCCACTACTCAACTTGGCAGCTCGTAAAGATCACTAGGATTGGCACCAAATGGTAGCTCGTTCATGAGTAGTGCTTAAAACCTTCCAATGAAATCCTTCTCCCAGAGGTCATGAAACCCAGACTTAATTTATTCACATACATTTATGTACAGTATTTTAATCGTTTAAGTGAACTGACTCCTCAATATCCCGGTATTACATAAAAATCTTCCAATAAAACTCTTTTTTTTGCAGAGGTTATGGTATGACACACAGATTAATTGATTCACTTACAGTTTGGAAGTTTGTTTTATAGTTGATTAACGGTCATCAGGATCGTTCCCCAAATATGCTAGAAAAGTCAAATAATGGTCACACACATTTAAACTCACAACAAACATTTTGTTGCCACACTAAGAACATGTTGTTTTTCCTCGATCTCAGTTCAGTATTTTGATCGATTAAGTGACCACTGGTCAACATCTGGTTATTTCTTAAAGTCTTCCAATAAAACTCTTTTTCCCAGAGGTCATGACATGCAGATTTAATTTATTCACATACATTTAAGTACAGTATTTTAAGTGAATGCTCCTCAATATCTGGGAGTAATTTGGAGGTCCAGACCTTCCAGGAGAATATTTTTGAAAACTTTTAGCACTTTTTCAAGCATGTTTTAATCTCTGTTTCAAGCATGCTTTCATCTCTGCTCAATGTTGGAGACCTTCAAATGTCTCAGTGAGGGGAATTGCCTTTAGGTTAATTGACGGTAAAATTTGTTGTTTGAACATTTGAGAACATGGGTGACCATTATTTTAATCTCTAGCAGAATTGTGACACGTGAACTGATGATCTTTGTCTGGTCACTACTCACTGGCTTTGAACAACAGCATTGTTTTATCTTAAGTCCATCATATGTCATCATTACACAGTTGTATTACTTACAACTTGTACTTCAGTTTCCTATGCTGTATGAGAAACAATTAAATTTTAACTTATGACAGTAATAAAATCTCTTAACTACCATCAGATTCATATTCAAATTGAATATTTGGACCTATATATGACAGCTATAAAATTCAAGTCATATTTGGACTTGAATGGCCTTGATAGTTTTAAGTAAAAAAAAAGAAAAAAAGAAGGAAGAAAAACAAAGGATAACCAGTTGGCAATAAATTTATTAAAGCCAAAATTGAATCACTGGAATAATATTTTAATAATTGCCATTTGTCGAAAGAAGCAAAAAAAAAAAAATAGCAAAAGCTGAGGATTGTCTAAAATTTTCAGGAAAAATAGGCACGAGACTAAACAAAACTTCAATAAAGCATCTGTATAATTCAATAGCAAAATATTGTTGTAGCTCAGGCCTTTCAACACATGCACACTTTGGTTGTAAATAGGCCAAAGGCCTCATGCCCCTTTTCATTTCTTGAGCGGTGGCCATCGTCACATCCGATTGAGCTGGAAAACTATTTGTGACAATAGAAAAAAACAGCAGTTATTGTGTAACTGAGTTGTCTATTAGAGTAGGAACAATTGTGTGGTGGTCAGTGACACATCGTACGATCAGAGAATATATATACATTGCACACCTATATGCAATGGTGTGCTACAGTTTCAGTTTGGTGTTTCAAAGGAAATCCAGCAGAAAGTTCTTGAAAAGATTGAATAGGACAAAATGGGAATGTTTAAGTAAACAGGGAGACTTGAATGTAATAGAATTTGTAGAGACATTTTAAGGCTTGACTTGCTGAGCCTATATGCTGCTGTGGCTATTACATGGCTCACATAACTACAGTATAGGTATCATTCAACATAGAAATGGTGAAATCTTATATGTTAAGACCTTTTAGAATCGCCTAAAATTTTATTGCCTAAAAATAGTTTTCAAAGGTGCTTTACTGCAAGGACCCTGGCATCGGTTTTAATTCTTTTTTTTTGGGGGGGGGAGGGGGTGTGGGTGATGGGGTAGGGGGTGAGGGGTTGTGGGTGAGGGGTGGGGGAGGGGGTAGGGGGTGGGGTGAGGGGTTGTGGGTGAGGGGCTTGGGTCAGAAGAATGTTCAGTAGTAAAGATGGTAAGACCCATGGTGACACTTTATGTACATGTTATTCACTGCTTGGAAAACATTTGGCCCCTCGGTGTCAGGGGTCCTGCTCTCCTCTAGAAATTGTCCAGATGTTAATGCAAGCTTAATTAGAAATTTTGATTTTCGTACAGTTAAGGAAAAAGAGGGCTCTATTGAAGTTTTAACATGATTGACTATCATCATACTGTCTGTAATACTTGGGAATAGGATATATTTACCGACCATCTTCAAATGTTTCCATTAAAACCATACACCCATAGCTTGTTACCATATATGCCATCTTTTGACAGTTTTAAGCACCAAAGCTGAGCTAGGGCAGGATAGTATCAGTTGAAACTGTTTATGAGCAACAATAATATACTTTCACTGAAATCACTCAACTATAATACCCTTTCAAGTTATATGTTCTTTTCAACAGCACTGCAGAGGTCTCCTGTTTTTGAATTAGAGCTGTTTTTCAAGACACACAAAAAAAAACCCACTTGAGGTATGCCCTAACCTACATTTGGTCTGAGCTGTTTAATAGTACAACCATTTGGAGCTTTTGTGATTGTTGAAGTGGCAATTCACATGTTTCAGGCAGAGGTTGGTTGCATTGCAATAAGTAAGATCTCACAACACCGTCACCAAGGATATGGAGACCCATGGTGGGACCTGACATTCAGTTATGTCACCAGGCCTCAATTTGAAGTCTTCATTTTGCAATTAAGTATATTATGAAAATGAGAATTCATTATTCTTAATCCCATATTTTCCTGCGGCCCACCTGATAGATATATTGCAAACACTGCCTACCTTAAAGACAAGTCATCGATAGTTAACCAAAATTGCTGAAAAGTCCAAATACAATCAACGTGAATATATCATAAATTTTAGAATATTTCCAAAGAAAAGTTGAAAAATGAAATGGGTTGCCTAACTTTCTCTGTTTATTATTCATCATTCAGAACATTCAGTCCGGTTAAAATCACCAGCGATTCTCGATTAGAATAAATACGTGTACACAGTAGCTCGGAAGCCTTAAATTTGTTCGGTTAACGTAATCACCTGCGATTAGCATAAACACCGATTAAATTAAAGGAAACGTGTCGCAGGGAGAATGTTAACGTCTCAAGTCTCTCCACAGGAGGTAATTAATTGTTTGCCTCGTGAAACATGGATCTGTCCTAATTAATCGGTATAAACGTCAGAAGAAACTCATCGAGCCATGGATGTATCATTTAGGGCGTTAAAGTATCTATACCACAACTTTAATACATCGTATGGTGTAAAGCTACACCATGCTTTGATCATTGAGTTGGGAGACTCAAGCGTTTTGGTTTTGTTTGAGCTAAGACAATTCAACTGTGAGAGTGGGAGGGGGGGGGAGGGAGATGGGTAGGGGAGAAGGGTGCTGTGGTGGGGATTTGCTACACCCTAGCTTGTCCCACTCAATCATATAGTAACTTAGCTCTCATTATTGAATGGAGATTGGAATCGATCAGCAGTTATAACGTACATGCAACTTTTAAGTTACGAGTGGATTGGAATTAATTTGTTTTTACTATTTGATTTTGGTTATATTTTGGAGATCAAGTTTTTTGCTTTTAAGTATATATAGTGGTATGACCTTAATCATATATTGCAAGGATAACTAGTGACCTGAAAAGAGTTTTCATTCGGTATAATGGCCTACACTATAAACTAAAATTCATCATAATTTATAGGGATAATTTTGTTGGGAAGGAATTAGTACTATCAAATAAACTCTATTTTTGGTACATATGTTTCAGACATTTACAACATAATGTTTACTAGTGGTACACATGTCATAACCAGGTCATTTTGGGAGGGTGGATGGAGAGGCATATTGAGGAGGTATAGTGTTACCTTAAAATATTTCATTCCCCCTCCCTCCATTCCTTGTACTACTGTAACAGACTATATGCAGCTGCGTGTATACTTGTTGTGTAGTAATATTTAGTATTGATGTATGGACTGTCTATTGTCAAATATTAAGTATTAACTACAAAAAGACACTGGTTTTTCCAACGAACGTATATTTGTCTATTAATATTCCAATTTATTTTTCGAAAACTTATGCCAAGGGGAGGGAAATGGTTAAATGTTTCTGATAACCTTACCCATATCGCTACATTATATTTATATTTGTCAGCATCTATTTATGGTAGCTGCATATCTCATTATTGTCAATCCTCCATTAATCTACACCCTTTAGGGCTATTAGTCTTTACCTAACCCTTTTGATCTGATCAGGATGAAGTACATCCATGGTCACAATGACCTGTGGTCAATAAAGGTGTTTTGTGACTGTTTTTTTTGGGGGGGGGGGATATCTTTGTTATTACAAGTTGGTGAATTGTGTTAGGTGCCAGATCCTGTTCTTGAAATTGTGGAATAGATTGACTTAAAAAAATCTTGTTGGTTCAGGGTAGCGCTTTAGATTCCTGCTGCATTAACAACTGTTAAATCGAGTCAATACAAACACCTTTAGTATTATCATGTTCATTGAACTGTGAGTTGCCAACTTGACCTTGTCAACTTAGTGTTTTGCTTTAATATACTTAGAAGGAAATTAGATGTAGAAGTCAATTTGAAATGGAATGACCAAGCAACTTATGTAGGAACTACATAATAGCAGGGAACTTGTACATGTACAACTATATATATGTATATACCAGATTTATAATCTTTCTAAAATTCCCTTTTCAATAAATTAAATAATTGACAACAACACAGAAAACTCACTGGGATGTTGTAAACAAAGTTTGAAAGGGGTATTATATTGGCCAAATTATAATTTCAGAACTTTGCATACCAATTGTGACTGAGGAGAAAGGGACCACTCCAAGCAGATTTCACGTTGATGCGAGCTTGGAAGGTGGTGAGGAAGGGATTTTTTAATTGAATTGAAGTGAAAAAAGGCTCATGATCAAAAAGAATTTTTTTTTATTGAAAAATCCATTTCAAACAAATATTGAAAGAAACAATATTCTTGGTCATTTTTTTCACATTAGGAATTCAAGTAGCTCTCCTAAAAAAATGTCTTTGTGGTCTTTCCTCGATATCGATCAAACACCAATTTATTTCAGTCTGTCATGCAGAAGATCTTTCGTTGATCGCTGGTATATAGAGCCAAACTCTGCAGTGTACCCTGCATGTACAGTGCAATATTAACTGCAATCCATATTGCAGATGTTGTAAATATTGAGCTCGTCGTTGTACAGACTTCTGAGACGGAACTTGATTTATGGATTCGAGGAAATGATGATCTGTCATATTTCATTATAAATACAGCAAAGAAAAGAAAACAACACAAATTTAGAAATAATATTAATATTTCAAAGTTTGAATCCTTCTCAGTATATATGTGATCCAATCAGCAACTATCTCTTCTTAATTGTTGCCCGGGTGATTTTTTTGAAATATTTCAACTACAATTTGAATTCAACTGTGAAATGTGAAAATATTTTCTTGTTAATTAGTGGTAAGAACCATAGACTGATTTAAAAGATTAAAATACTGGTAGTTTTCAGAAAGGGAGGGGTGGGGGTGGGGAGGGGTGGGGATGGGGGATACTACCAAAACTACTGGACCTGCTTTCAAAGAATACATGAACTGCAGTGAAACTGTTGAAATAATAATGGTACAACCTTGTTATCATGGAAATATACATTTACAGCGTGCCAGGATGTCTTGTTCCATTTACTAAATTTGGAGGCAACCTCACAATATTTCATTTTATGAACTCAAAACAAAGTGATAAGTTGGCAATCTTGTATCTACTCCAAGAGATATGCCATGTTTTAATGCCCAAGAAATATAAATATCCTTGTTTGGGACTGCAGTGCCTTTCAACTGACAATTCCTTTGTTTGTGTTTATTATCCATCTGTCTACCAACCAGCCCCTCCCCACCTCTCCATCCATCAGCTTAATTTCATTCTCAAAACTCATGGGATATTAATACAGTTATTCATCGTGTATGATGTTACATTTCGATGCTACTAAAAGCAAGATCCAAGTCACCCCAATTTCAACTATGAGAAGACATAAATCATCGTTAAGTTTGTTGGTCCTGGGAGTGAGGATTCAAAGTGCCGCATTATCCTCATCTATATATCCCTTATTTGTGATAGGTTGTTCGGTATTTGAAAAAAAGTTTTCAAGTTAATTTGACCCTCCATATATCACTTAAACTTGAAATTGGAAGGGGTGATTAATTTCTGAATATTACAAACAGACTATGGAAATTCTTAGTGTTTGACTTACTGGGAACCTTTTATGGGAATGTTTATTTTTTATATAGACAAATATTGTAGGAATTTAGCTTTGCTTGGTTTTAAAGGTTGTTGACCAAGGGAAAGAAAGTTAATTTCATATGAAATAGAAAAGTTATTTTTATTTTAATGTAGGATTTAAAGTGGTGTAATGTCATTTGTTCCATTGAGCAATTTGATAATAGTCTGCTATGAAGCAACTTAATATGAAGCGGCAAAATTTATAAGTATTGTGACTTTTGTTGCATTATACTGTAATCATGACGACAGATGGTAAAAAAAATTTTTAATCAAATTTTTTTTGTTTTGTTTTTTTCTTCCATAATTGATTACAAAAAACACCTAATTAACTAGAGCTTTTGCAATATGCTTTCTTGGTAATGAGATTTTTATTTTTAACGATGGATCATATTCTTGCACTGATTTATTATTCTGATATTAATTTCCATGATACTTTATTATAAATTCACATTTCTCATTAAGCTTGAATATTAAGCGGACAAATTGTATAATACAATTAGGTTAACAAATGGAAAATCTTGTTGACATTAAAGTAAGTTGAGATGTGCCTCTCTCTATATAAGATTTTATAGGCAGAATTTTAGTCTTGATTTATGTTATAACCCCAAGAAAAAAAAGAGATAAAAAAAATTGAATTCTGTAATGTTCCTACCTGTAGCTATTATTGTTCCTTGTTTTTTTAAATATATTTTCTTATTTTATATATATGCTCCTTTTAAGGCTAAATTTTTATGAAGATGTGGTTCTTTAATGTTTTGTAGGTCTCAACAAACATCAAAATTCAATTTTGTGCCTTTTATTAAAAGGAGGGGTGAGCAGACATTTCAAAGGAATGTAAATTAGGCTATCGACTCTGAATCCGAAAATAATCTCAAGCTGGATAAAAAATGCCCATTTTGTGTTCATCAAGTACAGAAGGAATAAATACCGTATGCACCCTATATATATATGGAGATACACACATTGGCATCCTTGAAACTGGTCAATAAAATTTAAAAAAATGTGTTTGAGAAATGACAAAAATTAGTCATGACCGAGAGAGAGACTTAATTACTCCTGGATGTTTGAATTCTCTTTGTAATTGCTAGTAATAAAAAGAAGGGAAGTCTTTGTTGACTTAAACTTCAATTGAGACGGCGTGTGATCTTTCTATATAAGAACATATAAGTATATTGCTGCTGTTACAGTAATATTCAACCACTGTATGTATATATGGCTACAAGGTTATATACTGTAGAAATTGCATATTTTATAGATAACATGCGATAATGGTTGTTGGTGTAGTTTAAAGTCTGTAATTGGCTTTGCGTGTGATGATGGCAATTTAACTAATAGGGGAACATAGCACGGGAAACTAGTATATGAAAGGGAAAGTATATGAATGGACTTGCTGTATGTACATAATAATTTGTGCATTCAAATTGTAATTTTCCCATTCACTATTTGTAAAACCATATCGTTTAAAAGTCGCATGCATGTGTACGTACATAATGTGTTTGGCAGATATCAAGTGTCTATTATATATAAAAAGGAAACTAGTAATTGGAGAGTAGATCTACTTTCTCAGTACTATTCAGTGGTTTATTTGGGCTTGGAATGAAATAAGATTTAACTACTGTAAGTTTTATTGCAGGAAAGTATTAATGTTATAAACTTATAGCCTTCCTTGTGGAACAGCTGTTGGGAAGAAGATGGTACAGTACCTGGCTTTATGGAAGAAAGCTTCTGTAATTCATCTTGAAACACTTTTCATGAGGTATTTTGATGATTATAAGCTGCCCTTCCCTGTGAGGTATATAGAGGTGCCTGAATGTTACTGTGTGAAGGTTCATGTTCAATGTTAACATATATGAGTCATATGAAGCCATTGTGGATTGCACCAAATAGTATAAACAATGGGTTTTCCTGTTATCTGGTGCATACACATCTCTCAAAGAATCGCATATATGCTACTGTGGGTGATATGTTATATTAACTATATACAGTGTAAGGTACAGTAATGATGTACCTACAGTAGCAGCTGTGATATTGAGTACTGTTTGTATGGGACTGCTAGGGACCAGCTCTACGCTTACTGGAGAGATATCTTGAAGATAATTTTATGATCCAATAACTATATGTCCAAGAAACAGGCAGCATGCTTCCTTCTGTTCTTTACACAGTCCTTAGTCAGCCAGACTTCCCTTCAGTATCATAACAAGCTTCCTTGAAATGGTAGTGTAGGTCATCGGACAGGGACTGGGACATCTAAGCATTCCTTAAAGTAGTTCTCAGTCATGTGGCATCTATATATAGTAGCATATCTCTTGTAGACTATAACAGCTTTCCCAATTGTGCATGTTAGAACAGCAGCTCCCTGCAGCTAACTGTTCAGCAGCTGTTGTCTGTTTGATACAGCTGTAGCAAATATCCTATGATAACATACAGCAGCTGCTCCCAGTTTAATACAGCTATATAGCAGCTAGCCTATGTCAGAGTACAGTAGCACCTCCCTGCAGCTAACTGTCAGAAAAGCAGCTGTTCACTGCTTGATATGTACAGCTGTAGCAAATATCCTATGATAACGTACAGCAGCTAACTGTCAGAAAGCAGCTGTTCCCTGTTTAACACAGCTGTAGCAAATATCCTATGTTGAAGTACAGCAGCTGCTCTCAGTTTAATACAGCTATATTGCAGCTAGCCTATGTCAGAGGACAGTGTAGCTCCCTGAAGCTAACTGTCAGAAAAGCAGCTGTTCCTTGTTTGATACAGCTGTAGCAAATATCCTGTGATAACGTACAGCAGCTGCTCCAAGTTTAATACAGCTAAAGCAACTAGCCTATGTCAGAAACTTAGCAGCTCCCTGCAGCTAACTGTCAGAAGAACAGCTTTTCCCTGTTTAATATAGCTATGGCAGCTAGCCTATGTCAGAGTACAGTAGCAGCTCCCTGCAGCTAACTGTCAGAAAAGTAGCGGTTGCCTGTTTGCTACAGCTGTAGCAAATATCCTATGTTGAAGTACAGCAGCTGCTCCCTGTACAATACAGCTATAGCAACAAGCCTTTGTTAGAATACAGTAGCAGCTCCCCATAGCTAACTGCCAGAAGAGTAGCTGCTTGCTGTTTATTACAGCTATAGCAGTTACTGTAGCCTTTGTCAGAGTAGAGGGAGCTATTAAATAGTTAAACCCAGAGCTATATACGACTCTGGTAAACCATGTTCATTCAGTGTTTAACTGTTGCAGCTATTTCCAGGTATCATACATTTCATACATCTCTGAAAGCCTACCATATATACTGTATGGTACAGAGACTATATTAGCCTGTACATGGTAGTCTCTGTATATACCGACTGCATAAAACTCAATATGTACAATATTATAGACTAACAGTGGATAAATTTCCCAGTGGTATTGGGTCGATCCATGCATACATTGGTACCTTAGCTTATGCATCGTAGCTAGGGACATACTGGCTGTATAGTTATATATGCAGTAATATCAGCACCATCAGTCATAAATTAGACTTAACTTATTATGAGGGGGGGGGGGGGGCTGTTTGGCAAGTCAAAGCACCTGGGTCAATTCTAACTGCTTCTCTTCACGACGGCTTGGTTGGGATGGTGTTGGGGAAAAATGTGAGAAGAGAGGGTTTGGTGGATATGATCAAGGGTATAGAAAACTTGTAGTACAGGCAGCTATATAATTTAGGAAAACAATTAAATATGGAAATGTAAGTTATAGTCTGCTTTCAGAAGCTTATATTATGAATCTGGCGAGTATTATTAACAATATCAGGGAATAATTGATACAGGATCGCATCGCCAATAAACTATTCAAAATGGGGCTAATAACTACTATATATACATACCTGTGCAAAGATATAGCAGTTTCTGTACATAAGAACATGTAGTATACATTTGCATTAGAGACTAAGTCGAGAGCCTTCAAAACGGCTACACAAAAGTTTTAACATTAAATTACTCCCTATATATCATATCCATATAATACTACTTTTTATGTATTATTTTACATGAGCAAGCTGCTTGCCTATGATATAATTATACAAATTAAATCAAGACTCTATTAATACTTGTCAGCAAATTGAAGGTTTCCACTGCATCTGATACAAGCGGCTGTATATACATATTGTACGTGCCACAGATGCAAACGTAATCAAAACCAGGACGAAGTTTTATTAATGAAGGCCAGCAGTCCTGCATTATTCAGTATAGATTGAAGTTAATGATGTATGGCTATACACTGCACTAGTAAACTAACATTAGATTATTAATCATTGTGGCTGATATCATCAATTACAGTAATACATATTTATAATTCTTTCATAATTTGCTGTATTTTTTAACTTGTCGTGAATTTATAATCATCATTTCTGTCATCATCATCATAACATCCCTGACAGCGTGCGTTATTATTTCATTTCAGGGCAATTAGACTTAACAGAACTGGAAGTCACCATTTGATTATCATCTTCTGTATAACACACATATGTCCTCCATGATGGGCAATAGTGTAGGAATTAGATGTCGACAATGCTTAATTCATAATATTACTATTTCATGTTATAAATTAAGTCATGATTTTACGTATATTCCCATTCAAGTACCAAGAAATTTTAGTCTTTGTAATTGAAGTGAACCTTGAACCAGATAAGCTAAATGAGCTTCATTGTATTATAACAAAACGTTACTGTTTTGATGCCAGTTGCTGCTTTACATGCAGAGGAAGTGGGGGGAGGAGGTGAAGGGAGGAGAGGGAGAGGTGGGAGGAGGCCTTGGATGGGTGGTGAGAAGGAGCTGTAAGTAAAGGGCTAATATGCAGATTCCCAATTTGTTGCCATGTTTACAGTGGTTATGGTACATGGTAGGAACTTGGAAACAATTTAACCCAGAATCAGTTTTAAAATTTTTTTTTTTTTTTTTTGAGGTAAGGTAATTGTTTTTTTAATACCAGATATGAGATCCTACCTCCCAGAAAAATCACTCATAAGTGCAAGTGTAAGTAAAACATTTTGAATAGTTTACCATGCGTGGGTTGGTGGTAGTTAATTTTAAGAATCAACCAGGTCGTTAAAAGTACTTAATTGCTACTTAATACAAGTTGATTTGGTGACGAAATACATGATATAATTGTGTGATCATCCATAGTCTGTCTTTAATAAATATTTCGAAGATTCAGAAACATTACGAGAACTTGTTGAATCCCCCTCTTCTCCCCCCCCCCCCTCCATGAACTGCTCAAGTTTCATGTTCAAGGCCAAAACACACATTGATCAGATTCTGCGATATGATTTTGTTAATACATGTACAATGACTACGAATGTGTATTAATGCCCTGCATATTTCTTCACTGCACAGTCTGACCTATTAAGAAGTGGGGAGGAAGTGTTTTGTTTTTGTCATAGTCCAATTAAATGTTTCTTGGAAAAGAATTGATGTTCCAAATATGGATGTGAATAACAAAGTTTTATACCCACTGCAAGAAGTGACAGATTGTTGTACTGTGCACAAACTTCCCTTACACTTTATATACAGTAGTAGCATTGTGTTTGTCACCCTTGTGAACATTTTTGTATATGATATATTAAAATCAACCAAATTTTTTAATTGTATCCTTTCCCCCAAAAATCTCTTCAACTGACACATTGTCTACATTGAGAAAGAGAAGAGAAAAAAAACAGTTTTAAAATTAGAGAATTTTTTTCTCCTGATATATTTAAATAATTTTGATTTTGAAGTACCAACATTTTGACTGTTTTTGAGTACATTAAGTGTACACAGTAAATGATCATGTGATGTTGATGTGTACCTTCAATGTTAGATATATACAACATCTTCAACTTCACTTCTCGGCACACACGTATGTTTGGTAGGGGATTGAATAGCCCCTTTTGAAACTTTCATGTGTCCATTTGAGGGGGCTTTGGGGGGGTTAGGCTGGGAAGGAGGAGGGGGGGAGGCTTTAATGCCAATAAAAACCAGACGTGATCAAGGTTATATTGTGTCGAAATATTTATTGGTTGGGTACCCAGGTAAAAATCAAAATGCTTCTGTGTATATAAATACATAAAACTTGATCTGTCTTAAAGCTGCGGGTAGGAAATAATTGACTATTTGGAATAGGTTGCAATGACAGATAACGATAATTACGGAGAATCGTTGATCACGAATATGGGGTTAGACTCAATTTATGGGACAATTACTTGAAACTTTGCTATAACTCTACGTGTGTGTAGCATACTGTACCAGTGTGCCCACCATCTAACTACGAATCCCTTGTTTCTTCAAAGGTGGTCCAGATGTTCCGTGGCTGTAAGTTGGAGGACCTGCCTCCGCACATCTACGCCGTGGGCCAGTCCGCCTACCTGAGTATGCAGACGACCAGGAGGGACCAGTCCATTGTATTCATGGGGAAGAGTGGAAGTGGAAAATCGTGGAATGTGAAACACGTCCTACAGTACCTATGCCTGGTCGCAAACCCATCTAATACCTACGATAACATATCTAGTGAGTTGCGCGTAGAAGAGGATTTGAAATGGTTACAAAACACAATCATTAACTGCGTCACGGTTGATATACATTTGTTGGTGTATTTCCATGTTTTTTACCCTTTTTCGCTGTTTCGCTGATAGTTATTGGTTGACTACAGAGCGAATGTTCAGTATCTGAGGAAGAAGTTTCAAATCAAATTGGGTCTATCACTTGTAAAAGAAAAAAAGAGAGAAAAGATAATTGGTGATCCTTAGGGCACCGTTGCGATTGGGTTTGATTGTCTGACAAGTGGTTCAATTAAATGTCATCTTGGGTGATCAGAAAATCATTAAAATATCAGCCTTCCAAAATGAATTACTAAACACATTTTGGGAAGCACACCCCATTTCAGAGGAGTTGTTTTTAAGCGGCCTACACATTTTTCTTCGAATGGGAACATTTTAGCCGTAAGTTGCTAATTGCATATCTCTTGAATGTCTGATAATATTATGGGCTGAGTCTGGAGTACTGGAGTAAAGTTTAGGATACAAAGAAAGGTTTGCTCTAAACCAACTAATCACTCCGCTTCTTATGTCTTTGATCAGGTGTGAAGTGTTTCCTGTTTTAGAGAAATACACAGTAAATGCATCCAATCTCTTCCTTGTTTGCATACATGCACTTGTACAACTGCCTTTCATACAAAATTTTGTCAGAACATGAAACTGCCATATGTACGTTTCAGTCTAATCAAAAGATCAATCTGTTTTTGCTATTTGTCATCTGTTTTTATAGTTTTCCATTTTGAAGGGAATGTTGACATAATATAGCGACCTACTTTGAGCTGTATCATCACTCTACAATAATTGAAGTACACGTAAGCCTGTCTGTCTACACACATAGGAATAACTACCAGTACAATGTACTAGTATGTCCTAAGTTCTTTGAAAGGGCCTCTACTGGGAGACCTCATGTTGTTGACAAGCTCATACCGAACAAAAAGACAGTCATACACACCCTTAAGTACAATATAAATATTTATGTTGAATGTCAGACTTTTTATAGACGAGGAATATTGTTAGCTTTTAAATAGGACTTTCATAGCAGAAACAGTATTATTAGCTAATCACGAATCTGCTGGCTTTACTCAAATATGTTCTGCAAATCTTTGATGTTTATGAAAGGGAAGGCCCCATCTGGGAAAATCTCAAGAAAATTCTGCCAAAATGTCGTCAAATTTTTGCAGCGATATCTAATGATTGTTTCCAGACTTGTCTCTGATCCGCTGACCTAGTTTTAAATGTTAAAAATGTATATTGAATGTGACACATTCTCCTATTTATTATGATTATTCTATATCCAATGACTGTCGTGATGTCATATTTACCGTGACGTAAGAATCTCTCAAAATTGGTGTTTGCATCCACTTATCCAGTTTCAAATAGTAAAAAGCAATATATTGAGTAAAAAGTTACACTTTTTTTTTTTCAAGTTAGTTTTTGCATTTTTCTCAAGAAAAACGCAGTCATCGTGTTGTTACATAGTATGCTCAAGCGCATAAGACTTACGTTTGATCCAGTGCTGACCTTAGTTTCAAATATTAAAGCATTAAAATGAGTTTTTGTTTTCTTCTTCAAGTTATCATTCCATCCAAAGACTATAATTAAACTCACCTCGTCAGGAACAGCTCGGAAATTGTGAACTTTTTGAAAGGTTAACGTGTGATATCAAATGGTGACATTCATTACAGGGGCACAGTGTATTACTGAGTCAGACATATCAAGAAAAAAAAATATAAACTGTTTACTTAGTAAAGATTCATGAGGTAAAAGAAAGCTTTGCTTTACACAATTTTCGATATAATTTTGATTAATATTACCTAACATATCGCAAATGACAAATCAATGAGCTGTTTTCAAATTGTAAAAAAATCCCTGTCTTTGTTCCAAAGTTTCTGCATATATTATTGTTGTTGGTTTTCATGTTTTTTAAATTGATAGTAGAGAAGCTGAATGCCATGTTGTGTTTGATGGAAGCCTTCGGTAGTGCCAGAACTATACAGAGTACTAATGCCTCCAGGTGTGCACAGGTCATCTCTCTGGACTTTGATTACAATGGCCAAATAGCAGCAGCATCATTGCAGGTAACGTTACAGAGTCGTGAGATGGTGCATGCATCCACATTAGCATAGGCGTAGGAGACGGGAGAGCTGGGGGGGCTGCAGACCCCCCAACCAAATATTTTTGTGAAAATTCGGGCAATATGCTGATAATAATGAATATTGTAACAACCTCCCAAAATTTATAACCAATATGGAAGGGTAATAACAAGGCAAATTGATTGTATGTAATTTGCATGCGATGTAATAACTGATGCATGCCTATATGATATGCACATTAACATGTTGAACACGCGCGGGCGTGCGTAAAAGTTTGGTTATATTTTTCGGGCAAGTCGTTACAGCCCCCTCAAATCAAATTGGGCTCCTACGCCTATCCACATTAGTATCATTAATAGGATAACACTTACGGACCCCACTACCTTCCATTTCTCCTTTCCCCATTTCTCCAAAAAAAAAACAACTTTGATATGTGACAGGCATCTGGCATTTCTATACACTTGTTTCATTTTCGTGAGAAGTAATCCATTCAATAGTGAAAGCCTTTCAGCCAAAGAGTTTGTGTTCTGTCAAATGATGTTGGATTTCATGAATGTAATACGGTCTGTCCTAACCTGTCTCATCAAGACATGTGCACTCTAAACTTCCCAGCTTATGAAGAAATTGTTACACAGCCCTAAATTATTATCTAGTTTGCTTTTGGTACTTAGGTTGCAGTAAATATTGATTAGACATGGTATTATGTTTGTTGTTTGTGCATTCCCAAAACATCCAGTATTCGGCAGTTTTGGTTGTTTTAATTTCATTGTAATTTTGTGAAACATTAAGATAAACAAAAACAGTGACTCCTGAACAGAGAAGCTGATGTCATCATTTTCAGGTTTCAAACTTCTTTTCTTGTCATCAGTTTTTTTTTTTTGTGATCATTCTCCATCCAGATTATTTTCTCAAAGCTGAAAAGTTATAAGGGTCTAGATAACTCTTTTATCAGCTCCAAAGATAAGATTGTACCTCATGTTAAAAGTTCATTTATCCTTACGTAAAGCACTCCTGCACATTTAACTCAAGGAAGAATGTTTGCTGCATCTCTTTAAAGGTCCTCTTACTCGAGAAATACCGGGTCATCCGGAGGCCGAAAGACGAGAGGAATTTCCACATCCTGTATTACCTGATGGAAGGAGCAGATGATAATTTACGGTAGCTAATGGATTCTATTGTTTTAAGCTAATTGATTCTATTGTTTTAAGCTAATGACAGTTGAAGACTACATTATGAAAGAAAGAAATGAAAAGGTCATCAGATTTCACACACAGAGTATGAAAGTAGTATTGTCAATGCTCGACAATACGATCTATTGTTTTAAGCTAATGGATTCTATTGTTTTAAGCTAATGGCTTCTATTGTCTTAAAATCAAAGCAATAATAGTAATTTTAGACTCAAGAAACAAGCTACTAATGCGCACAGTTACCAAACATGGAAATAAACACGGAAGTAGTTGCTTTTTTATAAGCAGCAACTAAGAAATATTTTGCCTAATTGCTTTAAAAACATTTCACAATGTTAAACTGTATTGTATTAGAAACATAAAAGGATAGTTATACCATGTTGTAAACATGAAAATGATAATGATATATTTTATTAACAATTATACAAATTATAAATCCTGTTGTATTATAAACAATAGAAGAAAAAAATTAAGCAAAAGGTAAGCAGAAATTGAGCTGGCAGTTGAAGACTACATTATGAAAGAAAGAAATTTGAAAGGTCATCAGATATAATAACACAGAGTATGAAAGTAGAACTGTCAATGCTCGACAATACAAACTACCTCCGCTTAGATTATTAAAGTGCTGTTTTGAAACTATTCAACAAAGATAACAGGAACAAGAGGGAACATTTAGTCTCAGTCAGGAAATAGTAGCTGAAAGGTAAACAATTGATTAGTTTCACTTCGTCAGTAGGAACTTCTATCAAAACCTTAAAATGGGTAGAGCGTGTCTGAAGGGTAATGCGTCAATTCCCTGTCGGTCATGAATGCTTTATCAGGGTGTTATTGAATGCTCCATCACGGTGTTATTGAGTGCTTTCTCGTGGTGTTATTGAGTGCTTTATCACGGTGTTATTAAATGCTCCATCACAGTGTTATTGAATGCTTTATCAGGGTGTTATTGAGTGCCTTATTGGGGTGTTATTGAGTGCTTTATCGCAGTGTTATTGAGTGCTTTATCGCAGTGTTATTGAGTGCATTTTGTGGTGTTATTGAGTGCTTTATCACAGTGTTATTGAGTGCCTTATCACGGTGTTATTGAGTGCTTTATCAGGGTGTTATTGAGTGCTTTATCAGGGTGTTATTGAGTGCTTTATCGCAGTGTTTTTGAGTGCTTTGTTGTGGTGTTATTGAGTGCCTTATTGGGGTGTTATTGAGTGCTTTATCAAGGTGTTATTGAGTGCTTTATCGCAGTGTTATTGAGTGCTTTGTTGTGGTGTTATTGAGTGCTTTATCGCAGTGTTATTGAGTGCTTTGTTGTGGTGTTATTGAGTGCTTTATCGCAGTGTTATTGAGTGCTTTGTTGTGGTGTTATTGAGTGCTTTATCGCAGTGTTATTGAGTACTTTGTTGTGGTGTTATTAAAGCATTTATCGCAGTGTTTTTGAGTGCTTTGTTGTGGTGTTATTGAGTGCTTTATCGTGGGACTCTAATGTGATGGAACGTTAGTCATCACGAGGAAGTCTAATAAGTTCAAGAGTAGTTTCCCATCGGGTTCTCATCTAATCTGAGCTCTGATTATGCCTTGATCATCTCTTCCAGCAGTGACGGTTACCATATAATTCAAGTTATGAAATACTACCCCCCCCCGCCCAACCAGTGGCGTAGCCAGCATTCTATTGTTAGGGGGGCAATATTTTTCTTAAGGGGGGCAACCCTGTGATGGTTGATGGTAGGAATTACCAAGAAATATATGTAGTAATGGGCACCTCGTCTGCACAAATACACATCCAATGGTTCAGTTGAACATGACACACTTTCGAAATACGCTATAGGGGCCTGTGGTTTAACAAATAACAGTAATGCAGCGTGTGTCAATGAATAAATAATTCCGCACATGATGAAAAGGATACAATGAAGAAATTAGCTACTCTAATTCACTACATGCCCAGATTTCCACACAAACAAGTTTCACTAGGCCTATACGTGCAGTGAAAATTCTCCACGAGTGGCATCATTGGTCGCTGAAAATGCACATGGGGCAAGACTGTAGCACAAAGCAAATTTGGGGGGAATTTCCCCCCCTGGCCCCCCCCGGCTACGCCACTTCCCCCAACTTCTTTCGTAGGACATTCCTATTATGATTTACTTTATTCTTTCTTTTTGCTAGAATGCTTGGGTTACACCTAGTACTAATGTACAATCCCATAGCTGCCTTTATTTGGTTGTTTTGTGGTCCAAGTCAAGTAACTTTCTTGCCAGCTAAACTAAACCTTGATGGGAGGGAGGATGGAGGGGGGGGGGAGGCAGGGAAGGACAGCCAATTTGCCTACTAGTACTGGGTCCTACCTTCCATGTTATGTTCATTTGGTATTATGACTTACTTTACTTTCAGAACAATCTACTAGGCAAGTCCAGTTTGTCTGGAAGAAAACCAGAAAACCATTCTTGAAATTGTCCGCCATGTTTTCCACGTGTTAAGAGTATAAGTGACATTTTTCGTGTTTTTCCTCCCTACAGACAAGAATTATATTTGAACAAGCTCGGAAAGAATGATTACATTTCACCTCTTGAGGATGTAAGTGCCATGACGACGATATGAGTTAATTAAAAACTAAAATACATTTGATCTTGGAGGAATTTGAAAGAGAATTGAAGTCTCCATTTGTCAAAGTGATTATAATACAAAGCAAGGTGAAATGAATCCCCTTGGTGGTCTAAATCGTCTGTCTTCATAAATTGTTAACATTACTTGAAAAGTGAGAATAATTTTCACAATGTTCACATATATCTTTCTCTAAGATGTCTTGTTGATGTATAAAACTGATAATACGTTTTAAGGAGCAAATTGTATGTACGTAAACTTGTGTAAATGATGTATATATCCATTTATCTTGGTCTCTTGTTGGCTCTATGGCCCATTGAAGCCTCATTGGGGGGAGGGGAGGGGTCTGCAGACTCCCAGGTTGAAAAAGATGGCTGTGTGGTGCTAATGAGCATTCCCTCCTATAACATGTGACTTGTGGAGTAGCACATTACAACTAGTATGAGGTATATACCAGGAAACATATCTTGTAAAAAACGATTATGGATCATGGCACAGGTCAGTGGTTGTGTAACAACGATAGATTCACCAGTTTACGTCTCTGAATCCAAAGAGACCGATCTTTGCTGTTTTGTCTTTCCTTTCAAAATAAAACAAAAACTGTTAGCTAAATACTTTATCCATTAAATTGCCTGTGTAAAGAGAATATGTAGAGGTAAGTTGGCCTGACGTATCGATCTTAGCAGGATCTTCTTCAGAGGGCTGAATGACAACTCTTTGTAAAGTTTGACAGACCTTTAAAGTAATACTTTTAAAAGCTCTTCAATGTGAAAAGACATTTAAAAGTTAGTTTACTGCATTTCTTGTTAATACTTATGAAAGCCTCTTAAAACCTTCAATTAAACTGATGATCCTCACATCACCCACAGTTTTGAGTTCAAACCCATTCATTCTACAACAATATCATCTCTTTCCAATTTTCTCAGACTTCAGACAAGAAATTTGCGAGCGGTTCTTGGCAGAGGATAATAAATGCATGTAGCGTTCTTGGTATAACGAAGGAAGAGATTAAAACACTCTGGTCTGTCCTGGCATCAGTCATCCATCTCGGAGCTGCTGGAGCAGTCAAAGGTAAGTTAAATTTAGGTTGAATTTGTTTTTGAAAAAGGGGCAGGAATTTCTCCGTTTGGGAAGGGGAAACATTTTGTTTTGTTCTAAAACAAAATTATAAGAAAGAAGCCTAATACTGTGTTTGTAAAGTCAAATGTCAAGCATATGTGTAGGAATTAATCATGTCTGGGAGTTATATGTCTTAAGCGAAACCAAAAATTGTTGAGTCCTAAAAAGAGGTATTTGTGTTGTTTGAAAATGGTTTACAATTTTTTATGTTGATCCTCCACCAGAGATTTAAAAAAAAATTTAGTTTATGAAATGGGGCTTTCTGAGGAATATTTAGGCTTTAAGTTAGGTCTACTTTTAAGGTTGTGCTAACTTGAGTGTTCTTAAGTTTTTGTGTGTGGTTGAAGGGTGGGGAGAGCGGGCGGGGCAGTGTATGTGCCCCCTGCTAAATTCAACAGTTCATTCTAACATTCAACAAGAAAAGCTGCTGTACTTTTACGACCCAGGTATCCTGCAGAGATGAATCGTTTAATTTAAGTTGGATGGCTGAATTAGCTACATGGAGGAGGATGCCTCGTAGATTTGGCTCTTTCATTTATGGTGTAAATGTTCTGAAGAAACTATTCTTTACTTCTGAAGAACTGTAATTGCAAACAATCGATTGTTAGTACACACAAGTTCGGCCCTCTCTGTTCACCAGGTCAGAATAATGCCAAGGCCCAGTTCAAGGACCCGTCCGAGGCACAGAAGGTAGCATCCCTGCTCGGGGTAACCGTCGAAGATCTAGTCAGGAACATTTTCAGTCCCAAGGTGGGTGGAACTCCCACCAGAGGTCTGGTTCTGAGATCGTCTGAGCAGGATACTGAGGGCGCTGTGGAGGCTTTGGAGGGGATGATGGTCGGCTTGTACACAGAAGCTGTCAATGCTCTGGTGTCCCTCATTAACAGGTAAAACTGGGCGTGGCTCATTGACAGGTAAAAGGAGGGGTGGGGGTGGGGCAAGATGAACAAACTATGTGGTTTCTCTCATTAACAGGTAAAACTGGGCAGGGCTTATTGACAGGTAAAAGGAGTGGGGGTGGGGCAAGATGAATGAACTATGTGGTGTCCCTCATTAACAGGTAAAGCTGGGCGGGCTCATTGACAGGTAAAAGGAGGGGAGAGGGGTGGGGAAAGATGGATTAACTATTTGGTTTCTCTCATTAACAGGTAAAACTGGACGGGGCTCATTGACAGGTAAAAGGAGGGAGGGGGAGAGGGTGGTGCAAAGATGAATGAACTATTTGGTTTCTCCCATTAATAGGTAAAATGGGGTGGAGCTAGATGAATGAACTATTTGGTTTCTCTTATGAACAGGTAAACCTGGGCAGGGCTCATTGACAGGTAAAAGGAGGGGGGAGGGGGTGGTGCAAAGATAAATTAACTACTTTGTTTCTCTTATTTATTAGCTAAAATTGGGGTGGTGCAAAGATGAATGAACTTTTTCAGCATATTATCATAGTATTACAACAGGCTTTAATTGTAAGGATATATCTGATGGAAAGTGATATTCCATTAACAAAAGTATCCTTCACAAATAAGAACATTTCCTATGGATATTTCCTAGCTGGGGTGTGGATAATTTCGTGACTGTTTGGTCTTTCTCATTAATAGGGGTGAAAGGGGGTGAAGAAAGTGGAATGAACTATTTGGTCATTTGTCATTAATAGGTGAAAAGGGGGAGGGGGGTGGGTGTTGCAGGATGAATAGACTATTTGATTTCTCTCATTAGCAGATAAAAGTGGCAGGGGAGAGGTTAATAAACTGGTCAGCTCAGTAAAGGTGGTACCATAATATAGACAGTGAAATTAAAGGTTAAATCATGCATATCATGTTACTTTTTCAGTGATTATCAAAATTTTATAAGTAACAAATACTTTTATTATAATACATTTTATATGATTATAAGTTAAATGAAACAATTTGTATCAATTATTTCTTCAAATCATATTTTTGATTTTCATTTCAGGGCACTATCTTCCACAAATCGGACTTCCAATTCCATCTTCATCGTGGATATACCCGGTTTCCAGAGTCCCGAAGACTGCGGACGTAAAAGCGGAGCCTCGTTTAGGGATCTGTGCGACAACTACGCGAACGAGAGAATGTTTTCACTTTACAACGACCACACTTTCACATCACAGCAGGATAAATATGCACAGGTTCGTTGATGTACCCTCAAGTATTGTATTTACTTTGGACTACACACAAGGATATCATGATAACTTGATATGTAATGTTGAAACAGTTGATATGCTGTTCAGAATATGTTAAAAAAATTCAGTCGGTGTAAAAGCCATATTGGGAAAGATTGACAAAGATCTAGTAAATGATAAAATAAAGGAGAGGATTTGTTGCATTTCAGTTACAAAGCTTTTAATTTGGTTGAATTGGCTTGGTTACGTGGTAAGGTAACAAAAAAGGATTGGAAATATTAGCAAAGTCCTCATTGCAGACAAGATTTCAAGAAAATCAACAACTAGAAAATTTGAATGCTGCTCTTATAAAGCACTGATCTTACAGCATTTTCACATTGCAAGCTATGTGGAGTGGATAAAGGCTATGGCCTTAGAAAGCAATGACTACTTACATCCGGGAGCGTTGTGGGTTCGACCCATGGCCCACCAAAGTATAGTGGGTTTTACATTCAAGAGAAATCCACCATTTTCTCTTCTGAAATTATTCTTCCAAATTGTAAAAAATCCAAACTGAGCTAAAACTGTAGATTGGATAGCCACCCAAACTTTCAGCTTCTCCCACATTCGTATGTAGCTGATTAGTGTCGTAAACTAACTGGCTTTCAGCCTGACATGAAACAAAAAACAAGTTCATTTACAGTTTTAGACAGCACACAGAACTGGGTGTGTTCCTACATGAAATCTTTCTCAGCCAGAAATCTGTACCATATTAACAACCTTGTGCCTCAAAGGGATTTGCCTTCCAGCATTATTCTTGGACTAGATATTAAACTAGTTTATTGTCTGGGTGTTTCTATGAGTAATTAACTGTAAATTTGTCTCGGGAGTCTAGGCTGACAAATATTAACTACATTTCCTATTTTGTCGTTTTTCGATAGGAGAACATATCATTCGATTTTGAGAGTAGCGACGATATACCACCGGATGCGATAATCGATCTCATAGATAAACAGCAAGGCCTGGTAAGATATTTTGTTGACAGTTATGAAATACAAATGATTTGGAATCACTTCAAATGTTTACAAATGTTTACAAATTCCCTACCAGCATTTGTAATTTGAAATAATATTACATAAACTTTAACAGACATTTTTGTTCCATTTGAATAATATTGGTAAATTTTCATGTTAATACTTGTGTAAGAAGGACGTTTAATAGCACGTCTGAAAAGACATCACTTGGGAAAGAAATGGTCGGGTTTTTCCTACTGCTACTGTATTTTTTACTTGATTAGTTTCATCTGATAGATATTTGTAGTGTTCAAACAAATGCTATATTTGATACCTTCTTGTATCATATATTTAAACACCCCTAGTAACACAATGATACAGTTCGATTTCAAACCTCCTCTCACTGGAGTATAGCATTAGCCCCGTAGCTACTATTAGTCATAGTTAATATAATAAGGGTCAGAGGTTATCACTTCTAGGGAGGTTTATCTTTGTTTCTGTGATGACTATATTCTGGTGGTAGTAGAAGAGAACAAGCGGAATAGATCAGAGAGCATCATCTTTTTGTGTTGTGTTCTATTTTTATTATCCTTGGAACATGATAATGTTGGTAAATGCCTTTGCATTCGTATCAAAGTTTTTAATTCTTTGGGAGTACTGACCATCTTCTATCCATTTAATCATGATAATGTTAATAGAAACACAATGGCAAAAGTAAAATATTGCCCACTATATCGTTTTGCTATGACATCCTGTGATGGAGAAAGGTTTTGATCAATGAACAAATTTTTCTCCAGTTGTAGGTTGAGTCACTCAGCCGTTAGTTTCTTCGTTACCTAAAGTGATTAAATGATAAGTTTGGGTTTTTAATATTGAAGATGAATTGGGTTTTTGGTTTCTAGAAAATTAGGAAGTTGTCAGGAACTTTAAATTCACAAATCTGTCGAAAAGATTATGCAGTCACCGTATTCTTCTTTGTACCAGAATCGAAGTTCCAGTCATGATTTGAGGAACTCTGACCAGAAAGGGCTTCTCTGGATGCTAGATGAAGAAGCCATGTTCCCTGGAGCCAGCGATGATAGTTTCATGGAAAGACTCTACATTCACTTTTCGGATGAAGTCTCCAAATGTAAGTTTTTCAAATAACGAACGTCCTACGACAGTTTTAGTTCCTTTCATTCAAGAGAACCGTAACACAGATGTTGCTGTCAGGTATTTGTTTTTACATTTTTTACACAAACACCATGAATCACTGAGTATGCAGTTTACTCTCACCTCACCCATTCCAAAGGAAATAATATCAGTTCTAAGTGGAATTTCTTACTTCAATTTCAATTTCTTTATTCCAGTATAAATTCAAAATTTATAAATAGGACACATAATAATGATACACAAAATATGTAAAATGTACAATCATGAAAGCATGAACAAATAAGAAATAAGATGGAGGATTAGAAACTTGAAAGATCAAAAGGATTATAACAGAGATTCTAAGAACCCATTTAGAATATAAATGGCTGCTCTGTAGATAAATGAGTTCTTAAAAGCATAATTCTTACTTACTCTCTTAATTATGAACACAAATGAGTAGTTTAATCACAGGTATATCAAAAAAGAACTCTGAAAGTATCAAACACAGAATTGTGCAATTTGTTCTGAAACTGGACCATAATTTGTAATTGCATGACCCTCTCTTGTAAGCAATAGAACATAACACTTCAATCAGATTGAATCAATCTGAAATTTTCTCCAGAGTCTGGATATAATCCTGTCATCATACTGCTGATGGTTTTGGTAAACAGTGTCAGACTAGGAGGTCAGAGGTCATGTCAGGTCACATCTGACACCTTGTGTTAAGGCTCCCTCACCTCCTTTTCATCTACTTATTTTTTATTCTTGCGAAGAGATTTTTCTTATATCATCTTCAATCACAGAGTGTTTAAATGAAGCTTCCATTCATACAGAATACATGTAACTTCTTTTTTTTTGGCATGGTTCAGGTTTCCAGTGCGTGGTGTAATCCAGCCTTTATCTGATTAGCATCCTTTTGATCTCAATTTTATTACTTTGTTCATGTTTCAGCGAGCGGTCTAATGCGGCGTTCTTCCGAGGAACACACCTTTATTTTGAACCATATGCGGTCTACGTATGGTGTGAAGTACCACACCGTAGGCTGGATCAAAAACTGCCGAGAGCATCCCATAATACGGATGGCCGGAGCTACTCTACAAGAATCCCAGAAGTAAGTCATTAATTCCTTTAATTGTTTTATATAAACTTTAAACAATTGTTGGGAGTCCAAATTAGCTATAAAGGTCAACTTATGATCACTGTTACTTTAAGAATAAACTTGACAATAACTTTCTCTTTCATTTTCCCTTAGTTGGATGATATAACAAATGATCTAATTACACATTTATCAATCAGAATAATTCAGGAAGCTTGAACATTCAGGAGTGTAAATTTTGAAAACTCATTTTAATGTTGACATGCTTAAATATTTGTGACCTTGTCACAGAGAAGTTACTAAACCGTGGTGTAATCCAGCCTTTTATCCATCTTGTATATATCAGGGTGTGTCTCTACCCGACAAGCCCTATAGGGTTTTTTAGTACACTTCCTTTCACAAGTTTTGATTCACATTTCCTTCTATGTTATATATCATAATTATGTTGTGATGGAAAAAAAATAAATGAAATGAAATCACCACCACCACCTCTGCCCCCCCCCCCCCCCCCCCCCCCCCCCCGACCCCACTGCATTGTAATCTGGTGTGTTAAAACTTGAACATATCTAGGTTAGCAAGATGTTGTTATCTGTTAACTATGACCCATATATCATGGACATTTTCTGATACATTATTTGACTTGACTTCAAAAATATCTCTGTTGTCTCATCATTTACACTAACAGATTTTACATCAATGGAAAATATTTTTTTGAAATTGTTTTTCTATTTTAGGAATTAAAATTAATAGTGTAATTTATAGCAAATTTCATATTTATGTTTAGAGAGGTAACGTCTTCTCTGAATGGATTTCTTTTACACTTTATATTTATCCATCACTTTCTCCATGGAAGGTATCGCTAAACCTAAAAATATGAAAATGTTGGTCACATTAGTGAAGGTTTGTTACATTTTTTTCACCCCCCCCCATCTCTTCTGTTTTGCATTTCAGAAAGAGCATAAGTTCCTTATTTGTGAATTCAGCTGGTAGTTTACCAAACACTATGGTAGGTTCCGTGGCAGGCATCCAGGGCAGTGCTGCCCTCAAGAGAGCATCCAGTCTACGACGGGCTTGGACCAGCGGGACGGCGGCCATCAAAAGAAAGTCACTCTGTCTACAGATCAAATTCCAAGTGGTAGGTACCAGGGGAGTAGGAAGCTTCCAAAAAGTGGGGGGCGCAATATCAGAGGGGCACTTTCTCATTCCACAACCACCACTCGTTATGCTATAAACTGATACACACCGGCCATATCACCCCTTAATATATATGATGTGTTAGAATGCTATCAATACTATTATGGTGCACGTGAATAATTCAAATAAAATATTAAAATTAATAAAGGCTTGAGATATTCAAAAGACAGTTCTTCATCAAAGGGGCACATTTTATTTGCCAGTAGGGCACATTGCTATTTTGGAAAAAAGTGGGGGGCACTTTAATTCCCAGAAAATTGTCAACCAGGATATCACTCAGTTCTAGTATTAAATAGACACAAAGGTTGACATTTTCAGTGTTTCCTCTTTAAAACTATATATGTTGAAGTTAGAGGTTTGCCTTTGAAGAAGATCCTGCTAGGATCTCCAACTTTTTTACCAAATTTACCTACACAGGCTTTTTTGATAAATAGTTTGCTAACAGGTTCTTTCTCTCTTTAAAAATATAATTTTTATGAAGATCCTTATTATAATTATTTCTTTTAATCGCTGGAAGTGCCAGTCGGTACCGTGAATACTGTGTTATCAGGCAGTCAAACTCCATATTCATTCAATACAAGCCCTGAAAGTGGGCAGGGAAGGAAGGTCAAGACAAATTTGGTTTGTGTGTATGCAATTGTAACTCTGAAACAGAGAGTGGACTCAGGATTTCATAAATTAATTTTTACCCAAAACATGACAATCTTTTTTCTCCAATAGGACGGTCTTATTGACTCTATACGCCGGACGAACCTCCATTTTGTCCACTGTATCACGCCGCACGCCCTAGCTGGTCTTAGCACCGGTACATTGGAGAGAGCCCAGAACCCTAGGAGCTATAGCGAGGACCTGATAGATGTCCCTCTCCTTAGGAAGCAAATCAAATCACTCGCCCTACTGGAGGCCTTGAGAATTCATAAGTTTGGTGAGCAAATTTTGGACGGTTTTTATTGAACCCTTATAAACATGTACACCCTCACTATACATTATGTCAGATTCATGAAGAAAACTGCTCATGTTACATCATGGAAACCACAATGCATTTTTGCATTCTGGTTATTGTTTCCACTTAAGATTGTGATATAAGTAAATTCAGAAAACACTTGACAGAATGGATATATGAAAAACACTTTTTGTTTATAGTTTTGTTTTACCAGCTGAATCTAGTGAATTTGATACCAAAAACAACATACAAATTTAAGTAAAATAAAATTGTTTAATCTGCTACCAGATATTGCTACGAAAATATGTTTTTTTACCTCATGAAATTTGATAAGATAAGTTGTGGGCTAGTCAAAGTTGTGGTAAGCGAATGTTATTGTGATGATAATGTTTCTTTCTTTTTTTTACATCCATAGGTTTTCCAGAGAGCATACTGTTCACAGAATTTAAGAATCGTTTTGGAGTGATCGCTCCAGCAGAGAGCAACCTAGAGAATGAGGAGAATGAACAAAAGGTACCTACATTAAATCTGTCTCTTTGCTATACCTTGAGGTACCATGAGGTGCATTGACTGAACCAGTTACATCCTTTGATTAATCTTTAACAAGAGGCACCTACCTTTAATTAAATATCCTTGGTCTACCTTGAGGTAATTTGGGGTACCTCCAGATAGACACCTTGAGTAATCCTGAAGTCATGGCCTCACTATCAAACACTGTAAGGCATATCTAGATACCATGAGGTGCCCTGTGGTACAGTGACCAATCAGAAGTCACTAACCTTGAAGCTTTTACGATATTATAAGGCATCTTAATTTGAGTGAATTGAGATAACTTTGAGTGAGATGCCTGGAGGTTCAGTGACTAAATTGGACTCTCTAACATTGAAGCCACTGCCCTACCATAAGGCACTGTAAGTCACATTAAGATAACCTGAGGTGCCTTGAGGTATAGTGACTACACCAGGCTCACATTGACTTACAGTGAGGCCAATGCCCTACCATAAGGCACTGCAAGACACATGTAGATACCCTGATAGTGACTACACTAGACTCACGTTGACTAACATTGAAGCGGTTGTCGTATCATAAGGTTCTGTAAGTCACATTTAGTTACCCTTAGGTGCCATGATGATTAGTGACTACACCAGACTCATGTTGACTAACATTGAAGCAGTTGTCTTATCACAATGTGTTGTAAGTCACATTTAGATACCCTGAGGTGCCTTGAGGTATAGTGACTAAATTGTATACCCATTGACTAACATTGAAAGCCATTGTTCTACCGTAAGTTACTGTAAGTCACATTTAGATACCTTGAGGTGCTATGAGGTATAACGACTAGACTGGAGTCAATTTGACTAATCTTGAAGTCACCAGGTAATCTGAGGCACATTGAGGTACATTGAGGTACATTGAGGTACTGTGACTTCCCATGAGGTACTAATGATTAGTTTGAAATCCCTGCCTCACCAAGAGACACAATGATTCATCCAGACACATTTTGATATTTTTTGTCATTTAGTAGTAATTATATTTTTTGTTTTTCTTACAAACAACAGGTAGTTGAAGAGTTGTTAACACACATGGATGTAGATGGAACCTCCTATAGGATTGGACTCAGCCAGGTAAGTTTGTCTTTTTAATGGCATATTTTTAGTCCAGATTGGGTTTGAAACTAAAACTTGCATGAGGGTGTCTAATTTTATGTGTGTAGAGAACAAGAAGGTTTGCCATCAAGGAAAACATTTTGGGGAAACAAAACATTCCATGGTTACTGTTGGTTGAACTTGCTGAACTTTAAAGCTCCATCCTGTTGCGGTAGTGGATTGACAGAAATCCTTTATGTTTGCAAACTCTTGAGCTTGACTTTTCAAATTTCATTTGAAGTAATGAAGGAAAATGGTGTGAAGTTTGAAGAAGAAGAAGAAAAAGAAGAAAAAAAATTTGCTTCGTGTGTATGTTGAATATTTATATGAAAAATGTTTGAAGTACAAAGTTTCCTGAATGGAAAAGGAAAGATTAATTTTATTCTTTAATGTTATTATTTTCTTTGATGAGGAATTGAAAGGGTTGTCATAGATGGGTCAATACAATGTCATCATTGAAAGAAGCAAGGGTAGACGTTGCTGCTCAATAAAACCTTGTTCATTACATTTGACTTCCATTTCGATGTACCTCTCCAAAAGCTGCTAGGACTATTGTAAATCTACGCTCACAGTCGATGAATGTGTTACAATAAAATGGTCATCAGATTGACCTTAGGTTCTATTGAAGCGTGATTCGCAGTGGAGTAACAAGATCAGCACTGGATGCACACAAACCTATACTTAGTAATAGTAAACGTGTTATGATTTTTACATTACTGCAAAAAGCATAATCCTACCTTATCATCATAAAATGGGAAAGATTTATTCAATTATTTGTCAATGCTGAAAACTAAACTACCCCAGTTCTTCCTGTTGGTGCAGCAATTATAAAAAAAACCTTTTGGTTTTGGAAGAGGTCAAAGGTGACTTTAGTTTCCTTTACTAAAGTAAATTAAATCTAGCTGAAAGATCACCCACTCAGGCAAATAGTTTCAAAACACAGTACCTTCCATTTATTTGCTCTGTCCTGCTGTAGTGTTGTTGGAGTAGAGTGTACCGTGTCGTAGATATCAAATTTTAAGCTGATGGCTTAAAGTCTGTCATAGTTTTGTCGATGAGGATTGGCAACTTTGTAATTCATATTAACAAATAATTTTTTAATTTTATCAACACCCTCGTATATTAGTTCCATTTCCTTCCTGCTAATACAAAGTAAACATGCTGTCTTACTTGGAAATCTTGAAGGAATGATTACAAACGTTTGTTTGTGTATCTTAGGGTTTTTAATCGGGTTTGTACGTAACTGTTGATAATAGTGGTTGTAAGAGGATATTTAGGTCAATGTGTTGTTCCTCGCAAAAGTGTTATTAGTTTACACCACGTTTGTTTACCTGTCAATGTTTTTTCTGCACTTGGAATGTCATCAAACTGCAACTATTTTTGTAGAAATATTATTTTCCTCCATTTGATAAATTATTCGAAATATTATAAAGCAAACAAAGATATTTTCATATCAATTGCCTTGATGACATCACTCACTCTACTGTTGCCAGATGCTTTTACAAATTTACAAAAGTAATGTTTTTTGCCCCGTTGTAGGAGCATTAAAGTAATGCTCAGTATGTAATTTACAAGAAAATTCTGTATTATGTTTAGAAAAGTATAATAGTAAATATATCACCAAATGTAACCAAAAACAACAAAATAACAACCCTGATAACTTTGTGATACAAAATGCTCTAAGGATGTGGGTTTGACCTTAGAATGGAGCAAATTTTCAGCAATTTTGTCAAGCAATCAGCTTCGGAAATCCTTTTAAACAAACCTAAATTAAACCAGTAGTTATGACATGTAGTAGCAACAGTACTAACAAATATTCATTTATTTGTAGAGAGTCACCATTAACATTAAAAACAGAAATGAGCAAGCAAACAAAGAATCACAGAAAAATAGCTAAATAAATGTGAAAAACGAAATTGGTATTAAGGGGAAACCTGTCATAAGTTTGAGAAAATAGGTTAAACCTTTTTTCCATTTAGGTTTGGTCTTCACTATTAATACAATGAAAGTTCATATTCTTTTTTGGAAGGAAAAAACAGATTAGAACTAGGTAACTTGATATCCTGCCGAAAATGAAGTTTTCATATCATTTATAATATGAACTTACCTTTTCTGCAATAGATCATAGATTTATTGAATTCTTGTTTGTGTGATAGTGAAAGAAAGTGATTGAGAGGAAATATGGAAGACTTTGACTAACTTAAATGGAACACAAACAACCATCATTTTTAGCTTCTATGACAGAGATCTTTGTGAGGAACAAATCTCCCAAACGAGCCGAGAAAATTCCTTTTTCCTTCGGGAGACCGAGTCCCAGTTTAATAGTCATGTCTGGGAGCTGTCATTCTGTGGTGTCATAGGACCATTTGGATTTGAAAACTTTTACATTCTTTTTTGTATAAGATTTGGAGTTTCTTTTTCATATATTTTAAGGTAAAAGTGTCAACTGTGTGGACATTGAATCCCCTGCCATCATGAAATTAATTTTAAAATCTTCAATATTTTAGATTTAGCATTTGCAAAGCCAATATCTCCATTGCAGAAAATCAAAATTGTTATAGATAAGAAGACAATAAGAAGCACACACATGTGGCTCAATGATGTCATAGTTTATACTTGATCAAGTCTTCCACCTTGTGTAGGGAGAAACATTAATTCTTTGATACCTCCCAGTTGGGAAAAAGATTTTTCTTAGCTGTCGTTGGGAAGTCGTTCACGACAGTTATCTCTATCAGGCAACCAGGAATGATGGTAGGGTCTGTGTGTCCTTGTAAGCTGAGGACATCAGCACTGGTTCTGACAAAGGAATTGTTAATTAAAGCAGAGTCGTTAATCCAAGTCCATGATTTCACATCACCATTTTCATGTTTGGGAAATCACAGGAGGGCAGTTTGAACGCTTTAGTTCAGTGTTCGAGGATATTTGTATCTAAAGGGTTTGAAGTTTTGTACGGAGAGATTTTACCGATGAATGATCTATTTCGTTGCAAAGTTTAAGAGATTAATAGTAGCTGAGCTGTTGAATTTAAAAAAAAAATGTATTTCATTCAGGATTTCACATCACCATATTATGCCTAGTATGAAATGGGTCAATGAGCAAAAGTCTGTGTGGATAAAACAATCAAGCAAATAAACATATATAAATATAATTATATTCAATATTTGTTGATAAAAGCTGTACTCTGTTGTGTAGATATACTTTATAGAAAATACTAAAAGGTAAATCAAAAACAGTGAAAATAAGTAATAAACACAGCATTTTCCATTCTCATGTATTTCTCAAGTAGTTCTTAGAAAAGAGAGATCATAATGTGGTCATTTTCATATATGTTTAAAGCCAAAACTTCTCCTCGTGCCCTGAAATATTCCATTTTTGGATTTGTTCAGGATAAATCTCAGTCTGATATTGGTCTGTGTTGTATTTCTATACCATATTTTAATTAGTTTAGAAATGACATTTGAATATTAAAGACTCATCAGTTATAAATGGTTGGACTGCTTGATAGCAGTCTAACCAGCAGTGGTATCGGGGTCTGTTCCTATCACGGTCTGTTTCTCAGATGCAGCAAACGTATGATCAATAAAAAAAACTAGCATTTTATGGCCTCGAATGAAATGTTTACGCTACATTACAAATTTTTCAAGGATAAGTGGTCTTGAATGTCCTCCAATGAAGTTAATAAAACACATTTTGGTTGCATGAGTAGACGTCATTAATCAATGTATTAACATTAAGTGTCTGCCTTGAAGCAGTGACATCAATCATCATCAATTGAGCCTTAAATTTATAGGCATTGAAGACTGCGTGCGGCCATCTGAAAAAGCTCAATTTCCGTTGCTTGCAAGTGACGTTTTGTTTGTGTCGCTACAAAATGCAGACAGTAATGAAACGTGATACCCTGTTATCTTTAGCTGGACCTGAGATGTCCATCCCTGTATCGTCTATACACTGTGCTGTGGGTGTAGACCGCAGCTGTATGTACTGGCTGTACACTAGTGTCTAATTACCGACGGTAGCAAGCTGTGTGTGTATTTTCTGGGATCGATGGTGGTTTCTTACACTTCTGTTTCACCTTATTCGAAACTAGGTCAGATTACCGGCATGAGATGTTTCTTTTTGCGCGAGTCTTCACACCTTTTGAAGGAGCATACCAGAGATTTATTTGCACATGTTAAGGCTGAACATCTTGAATAATAATCTGAATAATTTATAGAAACATTACTAAATCTTAAATTTGTCTTCTGATGTTTGACAAACTGAAATTGTCCTTAAAGCCATCTGGTTATCACACCCCCCCTCCCTTTCCCTTCCACCCTACTTAATATCCCATTCTCTTTAATACATATAAACTGTATGTAAAGATTTTTTTCATGATCATTCTGAATTACTCTCATTGCTCTTGGATAAAGGAGTTGGAACAAATGGAATATTTTAGATTCTCAGCAACTCATGAACCATGCATAGGCCCTACCCTTGATTCTTGTGGCATCTTACTTGGCTAATAAAGCACAGATTATTAATTGACTGAGATTTTTCAGTGTTACTTGAACCAACCCAGGGAATAATGTATCCAATATCGCAAAGTAAAAATGAAACGTAAAATGGTAATTAAAAGTTCAAGAAAGAGAGAATGAAAAACAAGTCCCAAGATACATAGCAGTTTTTGAATTCAGGAATCATAGTATTTTATAAGAGACAAACTTCAGAACCTTGCATAGCTGCTACACAGTATTTGAGCACTATTCAAATTATTACCTGCTACCAATAAAAAATCTGGGTGTACATACAAGATAAATAATGAAAAGGTTAAAAGAGTCAAGTGAAAAATAAACAGCTTGACATTAAATTTGTCTGACCCATGCACAGTTGTACATGTTATTGTATTTAACCAATTTTGCAACTGTCTAGTATGGAGCAATGAAATAATTGTGACCACAAAGAATAGATTCAGGGAAATTATAGGTATAAATATTATAAAATAGTACAGAATGTTGGTTAAAGGATACATTCATCATTCTTTCTCCCTTCCCCTCAACTTTTGCCCCAGTGTTCGGCCTCATATGTCAGTGATGTACACTTTCCATACAGTAGGTCTTTAAGTAGCCTAGCCATTCACACACAGTGCTGTACTCAAATGATGGCACCTATCCAGGTCATACAACTAGTGTTGATATCAGTAATTTCCAGCTATGAACATTATGGAACATCCTTATTGAACATGATTTCCCATCCTTCTCTCGCACTCCTCTCATCCCTCCCTCCCTCCCTCCCCACCCTCAATCTCCTTCTCTCACATATATATACATCCTCCACAGGTATACCATTCTCCATTAACTACACAGTAATTCTCTCTCTCTTTCCCCCCACACCCCCTCCCCACCCTCAATCTCTTTCTCCCACATAAACATCCTCCACAGGTATACCATTCTCCATCCAACTACACAGTAATTCTCTCTCACTCTTCCCCCCCCCCCTCTCCCCACACTCAATCTCTCTCTCCCACATATATATACATCCTCCACAGGTATACCATTCTTTATTCAGCTATACAGTAATTCTCTCTCACTCTTTTCACCCCCTCCCACTCCCCACCCTCAATCTCCTTCTCTCACGTATATATACATCCTCCACAGGTATACCATTCTCCGTTCAACTACACAGTAATTCTCTCTCACTCATTTACCCCCTCTCCCTCCTCCCCACCCTCAATCTCCTTCTCTCACGTATATATACATCCTCCACAGGTATACCATTCTCCGTTCAACTACACAGTAATTCTCTCTCACTCATTTACCCCCTCTCCCTCCTCCCCACCCTCAATCTCCTTCTCTCACATATATACATCCTCCACAGGTATAGCATTCTTCGTTCAACTACACAGTAATTCTCTCTCACTCATTTACCCCCTCCCCACCCTCAATCTCCTTCTCTCACATATATATACATCCTCCACAGGTATAGCATTCTTTGTTCAACTACACAGTAATTCTCTCTCACTCATTTACCCCCTCCCCACCCTCAATCTCCTTCTCTCACATATATATACATCCTCCACAGGTATACCATTCTCCGTTCAACTACACAGTAATTCTCTCTCACTCATTTACCCCCTCTCCCTCCTCCCCACCCTCAATCTCCTTCTCTCACGTATATATACATCCTCCACAGGTATACCATTCTCCGTTCAACTACACAGTAATTCTCTCTCACTCATTTACCCCCTCTCCCTCCTCCCCACCCTCAATCTCCTTCTCTCACATATATATACATCCTCCACAGGTATACCATTCTTTATTCAACTATACAGTAATTCCCTCTGACTCTTTTAACCCCCCTCCCCCTTCCCACCCTCAATCTCTTTCCAACATATACATCCTCCACAGGTATACCATTCTCCATTAAACTGTACACAGTAATTCTCTCTCATCTCCTCCCATTGACTAACTGTAATCCAGCTAATAATAGTACAGTGCTGAGATCAATAATAGCCCGCTACTGGTGAACAATGCTTCAAGAATGCATCCATCATCCGCTACAATAAACTCCTTTGTTTGACCAAGACATTGGTTTCAGGTTTACTCTGCCTGCCCTGGTCAAAAGGGGGTACAGCAGTGTATCTATGTCAACATGATCTTGTTGACTAGCTAGCAAACATACCCTTTTAGTATACAAGGCCTGTATATGTATATTAACAGACGGTTCCCACATGCTGTATCCCAGCTTTATTTGTGAGTGCCAATTTGCTTTATCAAAAATCACTGCAGATAGTGTAACTCCACACTAGTTAGTTCACTTTGGATGTGTGTATATACTTTTGTCAAGTGAGGACCTGATAGAAGTGCAATAGTTTATAACAGTATTTTTCCTTTTGGTGCATGTGGTGGACTCTGCCTTCTAAGTTCTTAAAGGAAGCTTAATTATCAATGTTATCAGTGGGTTTTGTGTGTAGACTGCCTTTGTTCTTCAATGGAGCTCCTAAAGAGAGTTCACAGAAATTTTGTATTTCAAATAGCTTTGGATAACTGTACTGATGTCAGAAGTAATCTCTGTCATATTTGAATTTCGTGTCAGTTGGCATTCCAGGCTGGATGTGTAGTACGTCTTTGTATATATCGGAATCTAGAAGTCGAGGAAAAAATAATCTGCCTCTTTTGAAATTTCTTTAATTTGGATGATTTTTTGAAGTGTCTGCGATTTTATTTCTCTTTCTGCCTTCGTATACATCTGTTGGAAGCATATGAGCTCTGTTTCTGAAAATTATATGACTATGTTGCTATTCCATACCTACAGTATTTGTTTTGTTTAGTTTTAACTACTGTATTTTGTGTTGAGTTTACACCTTATCTCTCCCTAATCGACCTGTTTTAGGTGTTTCTGTTTCAGCGTGTGAGAAATTTTTTGTATTGCTTAACATTTTAGGTTCTGTTTCACTTGTTGAGATGTGTGCGTGCATTTGTGTGTGTAAGTGTTTACAATCCGACATTAATTTCCACATCATTTGATCTTTACTATTGTCTCTGACGATGTGTAGGAATTCCTACTTTTTTGGATGTATCGTACATGTGTTGAGTTGGTATGATTCCACCAGTGCACCTTGATTGTAGAATTGTTGGATGGGAGGGGGGAGATGGGAGGGGAAGATGGGAGGAGAAGATGGGAGGGGAAGATGGGAGGGGAAGATGGGAGGGGAAGATGGGAGGGGATGGGGCTGGGGGGGGAGTGGGTGCAAGGATAGGAGAAGGAAAGAGAAAGGAAGGTGTATGAATGAAAGTTGACATATTTAACCAATGTAATGTCACACCAGTACCAAACCATATGGTCCAATTGCAATTGTTGGGCAAATTTTCTCGAAGAAAATGTAATAGTGTCTTGTTATTTACAGGGTGATTTCCATGGAAATCTCCAGCAGTCAGATTTGTACATCATGTCTGTGCTATGCATTTGTACCCTGACCATCTTAACCTGGCTGTTACTACACAACATAGTTAGTATTGTATAGCCTAGATACCTCCATCGGGAGGGAAATTCACAAATGGTCTCATATCCTTTTCATTGGTTTTAACATCCTGATCAAGTTATTTATTGGGCTGGGTAGGACTGAATAGGAAACTAGTTTTTCCTCATGGTCTAACATTTTATGTGTCTGAATACATTGAACAAATGACTTTAGCACCTGATAAGAAATACCATTTTCTTTTCCTTTTGTTATCAATGGACATGTTGCATCTTGACATAGGTTTGGAGAACAAGGGGAAAAAATTGATGAATAGTATTAGTTTTGGGCCCCTCACAAATTTGCTATCTTCTGCATTTTGAAATGCGAAACAGTTCAGCGTGATCTAAGAACATCTGTAGCAGAGTTACTGTTGATTTTTGGTGCATTTATGTTACAGGAGAGATGCATGGCGTAACGACACAAAATTTGCAAGAAGAGTTAAAAATGGGACTTGCAAATAATGAGTCTCCGATAAAAGTCTTAAGCTAAAATTAGATACACCGATACCATAGTTAACAAATGTACATGTATATTACAACTGCGTAAATTTTCAAGACCTTTCTGGATCAGACTATCCCTCCAGATAGGGATTGGCTGGCCTTCCATTTTGATATTTATGACCCCCCCCCCCCTTCGTACACTCCCTCCAACTTTGTTCCATTTCAGATGGCAGAGATTCCTCAAGTTTTAGTTCACAAAGTAGCCCATTTTAGGATGTCCACTTTATTTAACTGGGGTGGGGGTGGGAAGGTGAGGTAGCAGATTGTGAGACATTCCCTGGAGGGCTTGGTGTGCACTCTGTTTATGAACAGAACCTCCACGCAATTATAAAGGTGGAAAAGAATGTTTGGATTCAAAGAAACCCAGGAGGTGACAGAAAGGTAATACAATTTAATCATACTAGTGTCAAAGATAATGACTTAATCAGACCACCCTATCCTCCTCCTCATCCTCCTCCTCCTCCCTCCTCCCCTCCCCTTCCTAAATAATGAGGTATGAAACAGGAATGAGTTGACATATCAATGTCTGTAGACACTTCAAATATTAATCTGTCCTCTGTGTCAATTCAGTCTTGAAATGGCTGATATTTGACAGAATAAATGTTCCACTCTTAAAATATTTGTTTAAGAAAAATCGATATTTATGAATTATTATAAATATTTCCATTCAGAGGTCAAGTTAGTGTCAAAGTAATTTTCTGCCTGAGATTTTTCTTTGCTTTTTCTCTTTACCAAACTTTGAGGTACTCCTCAAAGCTTCATTAGATGTTCTTGTGGTGTATATAGGAAAGATATTGATATTGTCATTTTGTTGTGACCTTTGACCTGTAAGCTTTGATTGGTTAACTCAATATTGAATAAACAAGTGTCAGTTACCAGCATTTATCCTCAGGTGGAAGGATTTGATAGCTTTTATTCCATTGATAGGTAGGCAAGGAGAGAGAGAGAAAAGAAAGAAAATAATCTTGTCATTTTGTGATTCAATTCTTGGGGATGGCAGGTGACTTCGATATATAGTTGGATGCTACTTCAACTCTCTTGGGTTTTCTGTGACTTCTGAAACTCTGAGTTCTTTGTAGGGTTATGTAAAGGTTAAATATTTAAAGGAGCATATCTCGAATCGAATCAGAAAAACAATTGATGTTACGTAAAATTATTGAGTACATATCTTCAGTTTGTAGGATTGAGATGATAATTTAAGATAGTTGATGTGTGTTTTCATGTTGCAGAAGTGTTTATTACAAGAGTCACAGACTCATACCTGTAAACACGAAAACTAAACCTTTTTCATGTACCAGCTTGGACTAGAAGTTCTCACGAAATGTGAAATTTGTATCAAAGTTTATGAGATAAAATGCTGCACCATATTTCTTTTTCAATAAGTCAAACCTACATATATTTTTAGTGATGATCATCTTTATATGCCATGAGGTTTATTTCTTTATACGGTTTAGCAGGTCTGTTATCTCGAATGGGTTATTCCTTTCGTTAGTCAATTCAGCCCTTCTGTTCAGTAATGGTGGTCTATATGGCAGCCTGGTTTATTTCGATGCACATGAGTTCATTACAAGTTTCGTATCTTTGAGGTTTAGCCATCTGTGATGGTGATGTCTTGTTCAAATCCTTGTGTTCCTTTAATAAGTCTAAACAGTACTGTAGGACAGTGATGATGGTCTGTCTAGTATTAGGTTATTATGAAGTATAGTTTGGTGCAAAGGTACCTGTTTCCTTCGTTTGGTAGAATTTCCGCTCAGTGATTATGACGGCCAGGATCAGGCAAACTATGGGTTGCAGCTCAAAGTTTGGGTCGAAAATGATTTTCGATTGGTCGGTGGCGCAGTGTGGATCTCAGGATTTTCATTTTTGCCACTTCAGACCAAGATTGATTAATTGACTATGAAGCAGAGACAACTATGACATAGCCAACCATATCCCATTCGCTTTTTAATGATAAATTTAAAGGGGAAGATGTGTTGATCTACTGTATGGGTCACAGCCAAATGCCCACATTTTGACTGAGTCCTGGCCTAAAATGGTTGCAGACCGCTGGTCTACAGCTTACGGCACTGAGGTTGTTTGGACGTTTAATTTCTTCCACAGTTTAGGACAGCAGTGATCTTTGGTTAAGGGGCATTGTATTCCTTTAAGTTGTCAAGCCTTTAGCATTCCTGTTAAGAGCTTATGGTTTACAGTTTATGGCAGTGAGGTTTTAGGTTATATTTCCTCACAGTATGTTACAACGAAGTTATGACCTGTGGTATGATATGTGCACCGTATTCCTTTAATTAGTCAAGCTTTGACATTCCCTGATTAGTTTTGATGGTATACATTGTATGACAGTGAGGTTATAAAGAGGTTGGATTATTTCTTGTAGGTTTGATGAGATTCTTAGCATGGCCTGCAGTGATGTACCCCTTCATATATATGTCATTGCAGTGTGTGTACATCGTTTGTGAATGACTGTTATCCCTGGAGACTGACTGAGCTCTAAGATGTCTATGATTGGTCTAGTGTTTCCCATTTGGTGTCAGGTATTTGAGTGAATTGCACATCTCAAACTGAACTGGACAATAAAAAACTGGAGAATATTTATTGATATGGCAACCACCAGTTAACGGTGTAACTCAAGAAGATCATTGGTTATGGAAAAAGTTGAAAAATTTCAATCTCTCATGGGTAGGGATTGGTTTCAAATCAATACAATGGTTGTAAACTGTTAAGGGAAGAGAAATCAGAGCCAGAGGTGTTTTGAAATATTTACTCGAATGGATGAAATATTTGGGCAGTAAGAAAAATAGGAAAAAAGGTCAAAAATGTCATATTTCGTGCTGGTCAAGAAGCAGGATTCGAATCAGTTGGAGATGAAGCTCGTGGAAGAAGAGCCGGAGATTTTAAAAGAGAGGAGCGAGGAGGTAAGGATAAAGTAGATAATAATAGTACGGTGAAGATGATCATCTGATGTTTTGATGAATTTTCAACAATATAATCATTGATATTTGTGAAGGTTTCGTCATCAGATAGCTCACAGTGTGTTTGGCGACCAATGGGAAACACTTTGCGTGTTTAAATTTAGTACAAATGATAGGATCTATAGATGATCTGTGTTTGTTGTGGTTTCTCAGATTTTTGGTACTTTAAGATATAAACATGGCCAATGTGAGTACATCGACTAAAGATAAATCCAGGTTTTAAGGTGAAATTAATCATGTGCCATCTATTAATAATTAATAGTGCGGAGGACTTCATGATGGTATATCCGCTACCCTACAAGTAGTATTGCTTAGGTCACCGGTCATATTTCTTTTGCCATAGTAATAAATATGTGTACATCGGGAACAACGTGGACTTGAACTAACGGAAGCCTTACTTTTAATTCCTCACTCACTCAACTTTTAGTTAGAAATATTAGGGGTTGGGTAGAGCAGCTAGGGATTTCGTGGGAGGTCCACTTTTCTGTGATGAGTACCACATACAGTATATCTGTGTAAAGACAATATAGTGAATAAACAGTATACATGCAGCATTGTCAGGTATGGGTGCATGTGTGTGTTTAGCTCATCTAAATTTCATTTTACATTGTGACATGTTTCGTATGCTGTGGGAGGAGGGGATGTGATGGTGTTGAGTTACAAGTATTTCCTTCACATGCCTCCAATCCTCCATGATTGTACGTTACTGCTTTTCACCTCGTGAGTCACAATATTATCCTTATGGGCCTTCTGATGTACAGTTTTCAGTCAAATACCAAGTTACACGATTCTTTGCAAATTACGAACTGTTTAAATTAATTTGATTAACAATGCGATTGATTTCTGACATCCATTGTTTCAGCACTTATGCGTGCATGTTGTAATCAACACTTAATCGACCAATGGCCTACAGCCATGAGCGGCCTATGACATACGCTGCACATGTTGTATGGTGTCCTGCCAAACATTTCCAGAAAACTTTTCAGGCTCGCTACATGCTATGTGTTCTGCATTAGTTCTAGCGGAGTCATACAGATGTGTACATTTAGGGCAGCAGTTATATTTTGCCTGCAGTACATAGCGGGCTACAGCTGTACCTTTGGGAAATGGTTGTAGCCTCTTGTTGGTATGCTTCATATCAAAGGCATCTCATATACTCTGTGATTGGTCTGATACATGACACAGATAACTTAATTGGAAAGCCGACCAAATTGCAATACATTCCCAGGTATGGGGGAGGATGAGCTGTCAATTTATACAACGATAAAGAGAGTAAGATGGTATGTGGTATGAAAATATCAGTAATTATACTATACATGTACAGTATTCTGTTTAAAGGCCATCTTTTCATGGAATATATTTTATCACCAAGACAGAGAGTTAATTATCTTTGTACAGTAGTATCTTGATACCTTATAATGTACATCCCAGTTTCCCTCAGCCCCAACCCCTCCTTTCCTCCCTATCCCACAAAGATAAAGTCCCACCCCCCCCTTTGCCTCCCTAACCCACACAAATAAATATACTTTCCTTGTACACTGCTCAGTTTGTATGTGCAGTAACTTCATGTGTTTTTTGTATTTCCCATTGAAACTATCAGTAAAGATTTATTTCCCTGTTTCAGCGGCCCCTACTGTATATACGTAGATTCTGTTTACCTGGCTACATCAGTCTCTTGGCGGTTTCTTTGTTTCAGTTTCTGTGGACACTGGACAGGGAATTAATATTTGTAGTTGGGACTTAATTCCTCTACCCTGTCAGACAGTCAGAGCTAAATTTAATTGGTGACTGACTAGTGGGTTATACTACCATGTGACATAGTAATTTATTATTGCATGTTGTACGGGGAACATCTGCCCGCATTTGGTATATATACGGCTACAGTATATTTATTGCTTTCTGTACATAGAGTTAACTTCACTACACACGTTGCTTACAGTATTACTGTACTTAATATTGCTGTACATACAAGTTTATCAGACTTCATGTAGCATCAACCGTACAACTTAACACAGTATTTTACTTTGTTTTACAGTATATACATTTAGTTTTGGTTGATGACAGTTGTATGGTCATCTGTTTAAACAACAGTTAATATGAGTAAATAGTTTGTTTGTGAATTTTAAAGGAGTTAGTGTTGGTTGATGACAGGTGTATGGTCATCTGTTTAAACAACAGTTTATAATTAGTTTGGTAGAATGTGTCTGTGAATATTACAGCAGTTGACCACTCATAATATTGACTGAAACCAAAGATTAATGATCTGAAATATCCCTGAATAATAATTGAGCATAAAGCGCTGTTGTATATCATGTAATATTTATTTTTAAATTTCATCAGACTGAATATTTCAGTATCTCTGGATACATTTGCAGTATCGGTCGTCCTTCTCTGAGAGAGTACACAAAGTTTAACGTTCAGTACCCTAGTCTATTTTAAACCATTTTAAGATCATTTACCAAAATCTGAAAGCAGATTACAATGTGATTATTAAGGGTATATGCAGTACTGTATGTTTTTGAACCATACTTTTTTTTAAATGTTTTGAACCATACAATTTTTAAATGATAAAACATAGTACATTGTGGATGAGGCAGAAAGTTTTGGACCATAGGGAGGTTGGAGGAGGATGGGGTGCAGGAAATTTTGGAATGGGGTACAAATAACAAATGGAATGGATTGAGCCCCCAGGCTGATGTTGCTAACAATTTATACATAATCCTATTTTTTTTCATTTTCTTTTTGACTTCTTGTAGATCTTCTTCAGGCCGGGCTGTTTGATTCAGTTGGAAGACCAGCGAGATGACAAGTTGACCAGTACCGTGGTTAAGTTCCAGGCTCACATCAGGGGTTATCTGGCAAGGAAGAATTTCAAAACTCAACAGGTAAGGGAATCCTACGACCCGTACATAACTGTGCAATGCTTTTACATACCTACTGTACCCTTCCTCTGAAGGTTTTGTAATTTATGCTACAAATTCACAAATATTTTTTTTTTTTTTGCTTTTCATTTTTGCATAAATTTGAAGAATAAAATTGTACTAAATCTGGTGAGGGCTTCCAATGCCACATTTTGAATTATGTTGCACTGTCATGTCATGTTTCGTTTCCCACATAACTGGATAAAGCTCTGATCGAACTAAGAGATTTGTGAAGTTCAAAACCATTTAGCTTTTTTTTCCAAATTAGAGAGTTATTATAAATGTTTATTCCAGTGAATAAACATTTCATGTGATGTGTTAGTCTTTTCGTTAGACCTTTTTTAATTTATTGTCTCATTCGATCACATTCCATCACTCTTGGTGTGATTTTGTTGGACTGCGGTAACAGAATATACTGATTTTGGACTCTTCAATTATAATTATAATAATTATACTTGTACTTGTACACATGTTAAACACTTTGGAAATCTAGTACAGGTACTAGTATAAGATTAAGTACTGGTACTCGTGTTACAGCTATGTACTCACACCAATGGTAATTATACTTGTACTCATATTCATGCTGTAGGCTTACTGATAAAACTAGTCTGCTTAACTCAGTTCTGTTCTCAGAGTTAAGCTCAGTTCCTTCACCAATAGAATCAATTCCTTCTACAGTAGGAAACTCTTACCCAGATGCTTATTTTTTAAATTTAATTTATTGTTTCTTTCTTTTTCTCTTTGCAGGTTCAAAATGTTGCAATCCGATGTATCCAGAGGAACATCCGTAAATACCAGGGAATACGAAACTGGCCGTGGTGGAAGCTAGTTGCTAAGATCCTACCCCTGCTGGATGTCCACAGGACAGAAGAAGAATTAAAAATGAAAAATGTAAGTATGACCTGCATGCATGGGAAAGTTATAGGGATTTCACCATCCATGTTGGCCCACAAAGCTGTCTACCAAAAAGCATAACTACTGATCAGTCCTCGGATGATGGTGGTGGGGGGGGGGGGGGATGGGGGAAGGGTAGGTGGGATAGGGGGAGGGAAGGTGTGGTTGACTGTTTTTACTTTGGCATTTATTTCAAGTCCGAGAGTTTTATTCCAGGAGTCAGAAAACTTTCCACCAGAAGAGTCAATGTTGTTTTCAGTTGGGATGAAAGTGTATGAGAGTTACTGTGTTCTTGACTGGAATAGATTTACTACCCTCATAAGATTTGGTATGTTCCACAATGATCATAAATTTGGTACGTTCCACTGCTTCACGTCGTCCTGTCGTTTGCATCCCCTTATAGAATCTTCTCTTATTCATCCGCAGATCGAGGTCGAAGAACTTCGAGCACGGTTAGTCCGAGTGGAACAAGAGAGGAACAATTTGAAACTAAACTGCGATAAACTTGAAGCACGGGTAAGGCTGTTACAGCTTGTCATCATAAATATTTAAATTCATTGTTGTCGTTCTTGTTCCTATTTTGTATTATCAAATTATTGTTGTTTTTGTTGTGGTTGACATTGCCACTGCTGCTGTTTGCTATGGTTTTTGTGTTTTTACCACCGATTATAAATTAAGTGAAAAGAATATCTTAATAAAGTAAATAAATACATTTAAGCAGTTGAAATGAGGAACGTCAGTTCATTTGATTAGGCAGGGCATTTCAGGAGCTGGCAGGCATTGCTGAAGAGGTCAAAGGTCAGAACAACCAGAACAATGAGAGTAAACGTTATAGTTTCCAGATGCTCGACCTAACATAGATCGTAACCCTGTTCGACCAATACAAGGCTCTACTCTTCCAATAAATGTGAGGATATGCTTTATAAAGGCCGTCAAAGGTATGGGTAGGGCATGGGTAGGGCATGGGTAGGGCATGGGTACAGAGGGAACAGAGGTCAGAGGGAACAGCCATAGAGTCGGGGGTAAGTTGACAACCATAAAGTTTTCCTTGAATCATCTTGGGCAGCTTGCAAGTATTTAACCTTCTTTCACTCACAGATGACAGAGCTGACCACAGACCTGTCAGAAGAACACGACACAGCGACCAACGTTACTGAAATGTTAGAAGCGGAGACTGCAGAAAGGCTCAGACTAGAGAAAGAATTAAAAGATTTAAAGGTAAAGAGAAGACAACCAAGAAAACATCCATTTCCTCTTTATTTAAATAGATATGAATTTTTTAAGCAGATGGACAAAAGAGATAAAAAGTTTCAGTTTTTTGAAAATTGATGGTTCTCTGGGAAATGGTTAGAAGGTACTTTTCATTGGTTATTTGCTCAGCAGGCTTTTTGGTTTTGTTCATTATCCATTTTGATTTATGCTTATTTGAGCAATGCAATTTATTGTTTGTTTGTGGTTTGAATCTTTGCTACAACTGCTATTTCACTCACATCATTTGACGTACTCTTAAACAAGTTTTATTTTTGTAGGGGAGGATAAATTCTGTCTAGTATCGTCCAAGCAATTGCCCACTAACAGTATGAAGGAAAATCATGAGTTTATATCAGATTCATGTACGTTCAAACGGTTTCATTCATACGACTGATCATGTTTCGTTGATAATTTACAGTTTCATATATGGTTTGAATCTTTGCTACTGTTTTGGACTATTCAATCTGAAGGCACATTTTAAAAAGATATATTTAAGACAAAAATGTTAACTTTGAAGTGATATTGTCATTCACTACTTTCGGTGTAGGTTACCTTTTAGTATCACTTCTAGTTACTTGGTAAATTCCCTACAAAGATTGTGAGACTCACTGGCAAACATGACAAGGGATATATCAAGCCTAGAGAGTGATTTACAAATTAGGTGAGGCTCAGTTATACCAATGTTGGAGGTGTGTCAGTCGTTGTAAAAACATCGATTGATGTTTAATTTGGAGGACTAGACTCTCTCTAGGTGCTAGAGATCAGTGGCGACACAAATCCAATTAAAGAACTGACATCGTGATTGGTACACATGTTCACAGTTGCATACTATTAGTGGGGGCCTCTGTGCCAGCAGAAGATTTTAATTGAGTGCACCTCATTAATGCCTCCCTCTTCGTCTCATCTAGGCCTCTCATCAAAATCTTAAAAGAAAAGCAGAGCAGTTGGACATGGAGGTGATAGAATCCAGAATGATGAGGTCATCATTCATTGATGGCGACACCAGTACGGAGGAGGAAGGTATGTTGATGACGAAGATGATGTGGGGGGGGGGAGTGGGTGATTGGTTGGTGTAATGGTGGGCAGAATGAAAGATGGCTTGTGTCAAGTAATGAAAGTATAATATTTGTTATAAAAAATTGTCGACTGAAGAATCAAGACACCAATTCAAATTGGGTGCTTCTCCGTCTGTGGAAAAGAAATCCAGCAAGCACAAGCACTAAGAAAACAATACAACAAGAGGACTGGACAGCTGAGTCAGAAGAGGACAAAGTTTGTATCCTTGAGGTGACTGGATCAAACTTTGTATCCTTGAGGTGACTGGATCAAACTTTGTATCCT
>KN885338.1:19237-32901 GCA_000934455.1 Apostichopus parvimensis
GTCCCCCTGCAGTACTGTCTCCCAGCAGTATACTGTCCCCATACAGTATACTGTCCCACTGCAGTACTATTCCCTGCAGTACTGTCCCCATACAGTACTGTCATCCAGGCAGTACTGTCCCCATACAGTATTGTTACTATACAATATTATCCCCCTGCACTGTTATCCCCTGCAGAAGTGTCACCCTACAGTACTGTCCCAATGTAGTATTGTCCCCACGCAGTACTATACAATCCAACACTAGCAACCACTATACAATTCCATGCTTACAATCACTATATACATTTACTTGATGTGGAAATAACAAAAAACTGCATAGAAAGAACCAGACTCACATTATTTGTGGATGAGTGCCCCAAGTGGTTGTCTTTTAGCACACTTTGCTCAATGTCATTCGATATCTTTCATATTTAATGGATGCTCATTAGTTATGCAAATTAGTACATTCTATACACATTTTCTCCAAAACAACCTCTCAATCTTGCACGGAAATGTCGTGATTGAAAACCTTGGTGAAATGAAATGAAAGAACTGCAAATTTATATAGGATTTTTCATTTTACTGTTAAATCTTTCTGAAATGCAAGAAACTGTGAAAAGTGGATCGAATCTCTGGAAGCTTTTAAGTTTTGTTTGTCTGCAAACTTACTAAAATGAAAAAAATCCAGAAAGTCATCAATCATATTGGCAGGGAATCCTTGCAGCTTTGATTTTCTCTGCAAAATTATCTACAATAATAATAATAATAAATGATGTGAAGTTTACCGAAGCATGTGAAGAAGGCAAGAAAAGCTAAACATTTTGAACATTGTGTACAGAGAGAGTAAACTCTCTTAAGTACGTAGGCACTTGTGTGGCCTTCACATTTTACTGATGATTTTAACAGATCTTCGCAAGGCACTTTCCATTTCGTGAGCCACTTTTATCGACAATAAAATTACCCGACAATGAATTAATCCTATTGGATATATGACGGTCTGCTCATTTGTCAGTAGGAAGCCTTTTTTCTCCCCCTTTTTTTTTGAATTAGTTTATTTGTTTTATCGTCAATTGTGTACAATGGGAAAGGAAGTCTCCTTTAAAGTCTTAAAAAGACTTAACAGGGTAGGAGACTCCCTGGGAGAAAAGAAAAGAAAAATGTACAAATATGTATAATACAGAATATACGTAAGGATTAAATATACAGTAATAATATCCTAATGATGCTGAGATGGAAACGTGAAAAGATTATATAATACTAGTACGAGTTAATAAATTCCTTTTTCAAATGTCTGGTGAATGTGGGTGAAAGTGGGTTTTTCTCCCATTTTTTTGACCAACATTTATCTGTACAATTCAGAGTTTCTTCACTCACTTAAAACGTATCTGTCTCCAGTTTAAGCAAGACAGCACCCCAGTACGTCTTCCTATCACACATCAAATTATAACGTGCTAAGCACGGTTCCATTTACATCTGTGCAGTGATCATCTAATCATGAACTTCTGAGTCAATGCCCTAACCTTCAGTAGGTCATTTGTTTTTTTCTCATTTGCTTATGAACATCTACAGTAAAGCATGTATGAAATCTCAACGGTTTTCTCTCTTTTTCTGTCTGTTTTTCTAGCTCTTTGTTTATTATTCATTTCTTTTGTTTTTGACTGCAACTTTTCCATTTGCATAATTTCATAGTTTCCATCTATTGCATTCCTTCATGACAAGTTCGGAACTAGTTTTTCAAACATATCTATTTTGTATTCAATCTTGGGTCCCAGGTACATTAATACACTACCGTCTATATAATACATTTGTCATCACTAATACATGAACTGAAAATATAGCTGTGAGCTTTGGGGCTTCTATTTCTTGCAAACCTGTAATACATTTATAAGCAATCATTATTTTCACAGATGGCAATAAAGTTAAATCAATGTTTAACTCCCATTTTAACTCCAATAAATTGAGTTATCACATTTTATATTTCAGATAAATAAAAGAGAGTAAAATGGGTGCATGTTGGTCAGTCACGTCGCCGAGGGGACGAAATCCCGAGAGCGCGTCCAGCGGTGGTCCGGTCAAGAAACACAGGACGCATTTGATGATGTTCCAGAATCGAAGAGGAAATAGCAACAACACTAATGCCCCAAAGGGAAAGACTGCTAGGAAACTATGATGCACACGGAATCCAACCGTCATCGGAATTCTTACTGGGATTGGAAACAATTAGTGAAATATAGTGAAGTGAATGTGTTAAGATGCACGGTTTACTATTGGAGGCAGTTTTCGTAGACCCTGTCATATGTTGCCCACCGGCCTATATGTGGTACTGCTTCAAGGTCATGGTTTACTGTGAGGTAATCAAAAAACGGATATAAAAACGCAACGAAAAACCGTGAGCCGTTCGGGAGAGTGGAATAAATTTGCAAAATATTTCTTCTTCTTCTTCTTAAATATCAGTATGTCATTGTTATTGTTATTATTATGATTAGCATACTCAATTATCATAATGATTATATTATTATTGGGTTTTCTCTATCGTATGTTCTTCTTTTTATTTATTTATTTTCTTTCATTGCAAAGTTTGATATATACTGTAAACCCGGCTGTAAGCAATTCTCAATCAGAGAGCATAAATGCAGCTACTGTGGCGTGAATGAACACCTTTAGATTGGGGGTGGGGTGGGGGTGGGGGGTGGGGGGGTAAGTCAAGTTCATTACTTCACTTCTCCCTCTTGCTGTTTCGTGTGTGTATTGAGCTGTGAAGCGTATGCGTACACTCGTTTCCAATCTTAGTGGAAGAGATTGATGATACCCGAGACGAAACTGAAGTAACAGGTACAGTGTAAGAACAACAATTTATCAGCTTACGTGATCAGGGGAAGTGCATGGTGATACATGGGACCTCACTTCAAGGAATAAATGGGTGCTTCGGTATACTGCTTAACCTTGTTGTGAATTAATCTGTAAAGGTTTTTGATAAACACAGCAAAAAAGTCAAATGTTTGGCCATCCTTGGCTTTCCTATCGATACCATCATGATTATACTGCTCATATTTCCTTCCCTCCCACCCCTCCCCTCGCCCAGCCTCACCTCTGGGTACTTTTATTGAAATGATCAGCAGACAATCTACAAAAGTAGAAAGGGAGGATTAACATATTAATGGCCCCCTAAGACAAGAAACACTTTTTTAAGCTAAACTGCCCATGACTGACTTTGAGAGATATATATGTAATGCATCATTCATTAGGTTAATAAGTATCATTCTTAATAATTCATAGTCGCCTCTTGTCTCTTCCGCATGGTGGAGTGTCTTGTTTGATTTTCATGTTTCATCTTCTCAACCCTTACAAAGTATACCTCATCAATAACTGAATCCTGTCACAAATATCTCAGAGGTAATAGCTACAGTAAGTTATAATTCTCTGTCATCTTGCCAAGATCATCAAGATTATTTTTAATGAGCAGCCTTTCTGAGGGACTTAGCATTGGCTGTATTGGTATTTGTTTTATAGTCTAAACTAGGGAAAATAATTAAAGTCCGTCTGATAAAAATTGTATAATAATGCAAATTTTTCATTTTTTTGGTTTTCTTTGTTATATAGTTAGCACACTCTTAGACCAAGAAAGTACGTGTAATTTACAGATTTGTCAATAATTTCTATGAGTTTTTACAACGACAAAAATCCTAGAGGTTGCCTAAATTTGCTCTACTGCGGACGTTCAATTGTCAGATCTGTTTTCAATAAATCAGAATATTTTATTTGAGTGCATAAAACCACTGTCGAGTTTGTATGATAATGATATAGTAATAAGTTTGTAAATTTCCTTTTTTTTCCCCCTTCCTTCTTCCATCTTTTCTTGAGGACTGCAGAAATCCCTACAGTTTGTTTTCCAGTGTGATGACTTTTAATAAACCTCACATATACCATAAGCCTACTTTAGATGCATTTGGAGATGAACACTTAAGTAGGTTGTTATAAAACTTGAAAATGCCAAAGATTTGGCAGTTTTTTTCCCTGAAGATTGACCTTTTGTCTATGTGAAATTACTATTGTAGAGTTTAAGCCGGTTCTTCCCAGGCTGGCACTAACAGTTCAGTAAAACTGATGCAAAGTTCATTTGCTATCATTCCTAAGTCTTCTTTTTGACATTTAACATTTGTCACCGAAAATGGAGTCTCTCTCGGCAAAGGTCATCCTGCTTTCTTTAAACCACTTGACGTTAATCGCGCTAACATGGCAGCACTGAATTGAGAGTAAGGAGATAAAAGGTGTACACTGCCAAGTGACCATGAAATGACACATTAGGTAGGGTACCTCATAAGACCAAGATTATCATATGGATAAAGGTTGAAAATGAGCTTGTGTTGGCTTCCTAACACATCGGAAATAGTCAACTATGAAGAAAAAAAAATGTATTAAAAAAAAAAACTTTCTTGCCTTGAAAATGCATTTCAACAGACATTTTTTGTTGTTGTAAAGTTTATTTTATTGATATTACTCCAGATGATTAAGCCTTTACTTTCTGTGACTTATGACTGCAAGAGAATGAAAAGACTTACAGTACTTTGATAACTAGATGATCGAGTCTGTATATTAATATATTATTATAATTGGGACTGTAAGTTATACAAGTTATATTAATTGTTGAGATTAAATTAACCAAGGTAATTGCATCTACTTGGATGAACAGAAACACTTTCATATTTCATAAGTAACTTCAATGAATCTTGTTTGAAAGATGTTTAAACCATGAATCTTAGTCTGAATTAGAACGATTATTCTTTATCAATAATCCAGACTAGCATATCTATAAAATATGATTTTCAACAAGACAGAACTTTAAGCTTCTTAAACAGCCTCAGTCGTAGCAGCTAAAATGTTTTCTGTTGACCTGTTCTTTTAAGATACATTACAGTCGATTTAATAAATGAAACATATCCGTGGAACTTTGAGAAGTCTAAATTCTTTAACAACCAACCAAGGATACCTAGAGGTGCTTTGTAACAATTGTATGCTCATAGAGGCATATGGTAATTTATTGACTGCTCCCTTCGTAATTTCAAATATTTCAAGCTTCTTAATTAGTGTCCTGTTGCTTCTTGGTTGGAGACAGTCCTTACTGTACTTTAGCACTGGTTCTAAGATTTGGTTCACTTGGCAGTTGACATTGAGAATGCATGAAAGGTCAATAAATTTGTTAGGCTTTGAATTCCAAGCATAACATATTGCCAGACGCAGGCCGGTAAAAGAACTCAAATCTCCATTCTGCCCAAATCTCTTCATGTTGCATAGATATTGCCTCCTTACTGAAATGTTTTAAGAGTATTCATGTAACCTTCCAAGCAAGTAAATGTAATTTGGCTGTGATTAACCTAATGTGGTGGTATAATAGGGTATGTACCTGTGAAAGTTCAGAAATGCTGTTGTATGTAACTGACTCTGACATCAATTTGTGGAGGAATTGTGGCAATGGTTTGGCAACATAATAGCAATGTAAATTACCATTGACTACTGAGAAAACAAGTTCACCGGCTCTGAATCTGATCATTAGAGCGTGGTAGCCAATTGGCTAAGGCGTCGGACTCGTGATCCAAGGATTGCTGCTTCGATTCATGCCTAGTTCATTATGTTGTGTCCTTGGGCAAGATGCTTTATCTCACTTGCCTCTCTCCACCCAGGGGTCAAATGGGCACCTGTGAGGTAACTTGTCATTGGGCGCAGTATATAACTGCTGCCGACTGGAGGGATTGTCTTTGGGACAGGTTATCATTGACCAGGGGTAATATAACGTCTGTAAGGCGCTTTGAGACCATAATCGCTGGTGTAAAGCGCCATATAAAAATTAAATATTATTATTTTTATCATTATTTTTATTAAAAATTGTGAAAATGATCTCATATTGACTCTACAGGATGTTTAAAAGCACAAGTAGTGTTTGTTTGTTTGTTTGCATCCAATAAACATCTCTTAAATTGCTTCTTTCTTTCTACACCTGATAATTCTGTTGTTTAGCAACATCACAGACCAAGATTTATCTATCGAAAAATAATTTGCAACAAACCTTTTGGGGATTGTATCTTTGCAAGTTAAAATAAACACATTGTTTTCAATTTCTAATTTGAGCAAACAAATTATAATAGCAACCTTGGGCTTGTGTATGTGGCGAAGAATAAAAACATCAAAGAGTTGCATTTAGCTGGTAAATAAGTTAATGATGACAACTGCTGGCCAGATTCTAATATGAAATATAGACTAGGCCATCCGTTTGCTGTCTAGACTATGAAAGTGTTGTCGGCCTAGGCAAGGTTTTGAGCAATAATTTGAGCAACCAAATTATAATAGCAACGTTGGGCTTGTGTATGTGGCGAAGAATAAAAACATCAAAGAATTGCATTAAGCTGGTAAATAAGTTAATGATGACAACTGCTGGCCAGATTCTAATATGAAATATAGACTAGGCCATCCGTTTGCTGTCTAGACTGAAAGTGTTGTCGGCCTAGGCAAGGTTTTTTGATGCTCGTCTTGACAAACAAATGGAACAGTAGTAGTATGTACGTATGCTATATGATTAAATACACTGTGGTTTGTCATGTTGGAGTCAGTACGTTGTTATCGCAACCAGCTGCTGCTCAGACAGTTAATCAATAACAAATAAAAAAAATATTAAAAAAACAGAAAAATATGTGGGCATGTGATCTGCTCTTAACCGACGATCATTTCAGATTTATAGACTATGTAGCTGAAACAGCAGAATACATTACAGATACGGTGCTCTAGGAGATAAATTTATCTTATGTTACCTTTTTACTTGAAGGAGTATAGAATTGAAGATTGGTTGTATCTCAGGTAGGATTCAGGGTCTGCAGACACAGCTTTATATTTCATTATGAGAGGTACTACTATAAAAGCTTTATGTGCAACTTGGTTAACCTTGTTTTTTTTTTGGTTTCATCATTGGCAACTTCTGTCTCTAACTGTTTGGTTTTACTTATTTTATGAGAGAGGTTAGACAGGGTAGAAGGGAAGATGGGGGAGGGAAGGGGAGGGGGCTATAGAGAGTAAAATAATGAAATGTTTCTGTTGGTTTAGTTATTGTTCTGAACTCAAAGACTTGTGTAACCGGTCCCACTCTCCCCTACTGCACGCCCTCTCCCACTTCACAGCAGTTTGTTTGGATGTGGTATTGTAAACTATATGCAGCTATGTGGGTATAATAATGTGTTTGTGATGCCCATCTTTTAATTGTGTAGCTGTGCCCCATTGTTTGTGGTTCCCATCTCATGCATTTTGATGAGTGGGCGGGGCTTAGCGTACAATTCTTATCATGGCAATATCTCTTCAACTGTATGTCTGATTTAGGTCATACTTGGTACTTGGACATGTTGATGCAACCTTATCATTGCCCATTAATGCATTAACCCTCCCCCCCAACATATACAATTAGAAAATCCCTTAAAGTAGCTCAACCGTCTTCAAATGATTCATTTTGAGCTGTGAGTGTGAACTGAAATTTCTCAACATTGAGAGGGCTTGTATATAATTTTTATTTTGTAAGAGAGTGTGTAGTGTTTCTTGATTGTATGGATTGATAGGATTTATCATACAGTACATATACTAAAGTGTCATGAAACTAACAAATGTTTGCAATGTTTTACAGAGACGAAGAGATTTTGTGGTCCTATAGGTCAAATCACTTCTGAAGAGAGTATTGTTCAGAGTAAGAGAAGACTAACTGTGTAAGTGTCTGCCCCTCGTAATGCAAGTCCATGATTCCACCCATACTACCTTTATAAGTCCTCAGATCTGATTATTTAAAAGTTCTTTATTAATATCTTTTCATATAAAGGACAATTTTTCCTAGAGCTAATGTGCGTTTAATTTATGCAATTAATCTATTAATGTGATATAGTCAATGTAAATAGACTATTGCAGTTATAGTACCCATTTAGCATTAGGTAATTTAATATAGTAATTTGCTCTGATTCCAGCTTACCTCAGACATTGTTATTTAATTGTACCGTAAATTAGAACAGTAATCGGTTAAACACCGGAGTGTAATTACACATATCGCAAAACATAAAATGTATATATATATAATTAACTCATGCCAGTATCGATGTAATCGAATATATATACCATTCGCTCAAATATGTCTGTTTCTTTTTCATTGTGTATGAATAAACTTTGTCATAGGGGAAGGTACAAGGGGACAGAGCTTGTGGGTAAGGCCGGTTAGTGGGTAGGGCTGGCTAGTGGGTAGGTCCGGCTAATGGATATGGCCATCTAGTGGAAATCTTCTACACCCCCCCCCCTCACACACACACTCACACTTTTTCGAATCTGTTAATCTTCTGATATACCTACTTTTATTGTGACTAGGATAACCCACCGGAAGAATCCGACCGCAGGAGATTCTGGTACTTGGTAGGATAGAAATTGCATGCAAGCCACGCCGGCCTCTTGCTATTTTCGGTGATTATTTGCTAGAAAATTTGATATTATATGAGTAATTTTGACTGCTTCTATAGAAGTTGCTGGATTAAAGTTGTTTCTCACTCCTCTATTAATATTCATGATTTGAAGTCCATATATTTAGATAAAATATCATGATTATAGTTGTCCCCTTATATTTATGACCAAGATACCGTTATATCTTCAAATAGATTCAATTGAGTGTAAGACTGAACAGAGGGGGTACTTCAAATTTAACGATATTAATGAAGACTCAACAGAAACCTCGGTGACGGCAAAATGTAGCAGTTATGTGATATATGTGCGCAAAACACATTGACTTCAAAGGTGACAGGCATTGAAGACTCGCCCCAAACCGCGTACCGCGCTCTGAAAAAAAGTTAACTTTCCGTTGCTTGCAAGTGAAGTTTTCTGCTTGTCGCTACAAAATGCAGACAGTAATGAAACATGATACCTCGTTATCTTTAGCTGGACCTGAGATGTCCATCGCTGTATCGTTTGTACACTGTGCTGTGGGTATTGACCGCAGCTGTATGTACTGACTGTACACTAGTGTCTAATTACCGAAGGTAGCAAGCTGTGTGCGTCTTTTCTTGGATCGATGGTGGTGTCTGACAATTCTGTTACACCTCATTCGAAACTAGGTCAGATTACCGGCATTAGACGTTTCTTTTTGCGCGAGTCTTCACACCCTTTAAGTATTATCACAAGATGTTTGAACCGGATCTCACTCACTGCAATAGTCCCGATTACGGTCAGAAAATATGCGTATTATGTTACAACAAATATGCCATTAAGATTATATATAGTTTATGTACCCCTAAGAAACCCCCAATCAACCAGTTGGGACTTACTTACATAACCCGCTTTCAAAGCACTTGTATTGTCAGTATGAGCAGTATGAATATCATGTCTCTATCAGATAAAGGTTAGGAACTGCTTGTACTGTTAATAATTGTGCTTTGAAGCATTGTGTAGGGAGGACAGTATAGAGAGGTATTAGCATTAGGAAATTGTCCCAACTGGCTGCACCCAATACATGGGAGTCGGCTTCAATAACCCACGATAGCACCCTCTATAAAAAAAAACTTCATTCGCTTCTGACACATCGATAAAGATTCAGATCACTACAATCGTGGGAATTGTGGCGTTTATTATTGTTAATTGGCACAATGTAGCGTTTAGAGCTACTTATATGGACCTAAACTATAACCTAAATATGCCTCAGAATTCACCATTGACATTTAAATTTTCTTCTGGGGGACGACCGATCCCCAGAACCCGGCCCCTACATATAGGTCGACGTCAATGACACAGAGCAGTTCCCCTACTTTAGCACATTGGTCCACAAATGATCAGTCCCTATCTTAATCAGTAGGGGAAATGTTACCCCCCCCCCTCTCACTCTCTCTCTCCCCTCCCCCTACCCCGCTTTGAAATCCTGTGCACACCACTAGGTCTGAGCAATCTTGTAACGCAGAGTTTATACAACCTGTTGGGTTGTTACCTCCCTACATGTAATATATAGGGAGATGAGATATTGTACTTCACCCACAAATTCAGACATGTGAGTGTGTGTGTGTGGGTGTGTGTGTGTGTGTGTGTGTGTGTGAGCAAATGTGTGTCACAAACTCCTCTTAGACCGTAAGTGTGATTACGTTCAAATTAGATGGGTAGGCGTCTGACATTTTTCGGTAATTTTCAAAGTCAATCCAACTTTAATAATAATAAGTAATATTTATATAGCGCATAATCAGCAAAGCTGCTCAAAGCGCTTTACAAAGGTAAACCTAAAAACAAATAGTAAAAAAAACCTAAATTTTAAATATATAGAACCAAAAGGCATAAAGTGTTAAAGCCAAAAGCAACAATATAAAATACACCCGTACTAAACGATAATAAAAAAGAAAGCCCTAAACGCATATAGTCCAAAACAAATTCAGAAGTATGTAAATAGTAAAATAGTTATTCACAAAGAATACACAAAAGATTAAATCATAGTCAATGTTTAAATATAAATAAGTATGAGAAACTATAGTACAGTAAGACAATTATTGTAAAAGCCTAAAACAGATAGTAATAAACACCCAATACTAAACGATAATAAATAAAACCCTAAACGTAGTAAATATAAATAAATTTTAAAAAAATGCTAAGAATTAAATAAATAGCTCCAAACGTAGTATGCATATTACAAATTAAAACACAGTCAATGACACAGTAAAAGCGAGTCATGTCACTGTGAAAGCCAAAGTAAGAAAATGAACGTATGAAAATTACAGGGAAAAAACTGTTAATAAATCTGCAAGTAAGTTCGGCAGACTAATTCATAGTGCGTTTCTTCACTTGAAGATCCAAACACCTGCCAACAACTACTGCACATACGTTCTATATTAGCTTGGAAATGAACTAAATAGAAATTTGAACTATTATATGGAGGCGTGCTCATTCAGATAAGTGTAAATATAATGTGCGCCCTCACTTTGTAAGTAGCAAATCCCTATAAGGTGGCGCGCTACTGAAACAATCAAAGCTGAATTTATAACTTCTAACGAACGAAATGCGCCCAATCATTTTCTAAAACGAAATTTTTCGTGAAGGCTTTCTGCACAAAAACGAGAAATTTAAAGGAGACAGTAACCATTATTGGTCTATGTGATAGAGATAACTGCTATATAACAATTTTCCCCCAAGCAGCAAAGAATCTTAATCTGTATGGGAAATATGATAGCAGGCTTAAAGGGTGTGAAGACTCGCGCACAAGGAAACGTCTAATGCCGGTAATCTGACCTAGTTTAGAATGAGGTGTAACAGAAGTGTTACACATCACCATCGATCCCAGAAAATACACACACAGCTTGCTACCTTCGGTAATTAGACACTGGTGTACAGTCAGTACATGTAACTACGGTCAATACCCACAACACAGTGTACAATCGATACAGCGATATACATCTCATGTCCAGCCAAAGATAACAAGGTATCACGTTTTATTCCTGTCTGGATTTTGTATCGACAAGAGAAAAACGTGACTTGCAAGCAACGGAAAGTTAACTTTTTAAAGATGGCGGCACGCTGTTTGGGGCGAGTCTTCAATGCCTTTAATGTTTTTTTCACACACAAGATTGAAGACTTGATCAAGTATAAATATGACGCCATTGTACCACATGTGCTTCATTTTGCTTATGTCTTATTTTATCTATTACAAAGTGTATTTTCTGTAATGGAGATAGGATTTGCCAATGCTGAATGTAAACTATTGAAGTTCTTAACATGCCCTAAATGATGACAATGGTTTAAGTGTCAACACTGGTTAAAATTATGAAAATATGAAAAGATAAACAAAGAGAAAGTAAACAGGTTTCAGATCCTTGTGGCGATATGACATCACAGATTTACAAAATGATATCTTCCAGGACACGACATTTAACACGATATCAAACTAGGATATCTCCCAAAAGAGAGCAAGGTTTTTCTTTGAAGTTTGAGGAGTCACAAAGCTCTCTGTCTATGATAATCTGAAGATGATGGTTGGGTTTGTGTCTCCTTTAAAAACGAATTCTATTGGTTATTCACTGGCGGATCCAGGGCCTTTGTTTGGGAGGGGCCAAAGTGGCATTAGAGTGATATGGGGGAGGGGTCTAAGGGGAGGGGTGTCCCCCTCCCCTTTGGAAAATTTTCTATTGCTGAATGCCCTCAGATGCAATTTGGTGCGACAAAAGTGTACAATGGTGATGTTAATTTACTTCTAAAAAAAATGTTTCCCAGGTGTAATTTTCTAAAATATTTATAAAACAAAGTTGGGATCATCTTTCTCAAGAAATTTGATTTCTCATAGGTTATAAATTTCTTACAACCAGCCTGTAACTGCAAAATGGTGTTAAACTGTAAATCCTCATGCTCATACATTTACATAGCTCCCAACTCTTGAGAAGGCAAATGCTGGTCCATGCCACGAATCGCCGTCCTGGGGGAGGGGTATAAGGGGAGGGGGTTGAAATCCTGGTGATGCCTACATGTAAAATGATGGCACTTAGAAAGGCTTTTGTCACCCAAAATTTTCAGAGAAATATGCATTTTTTTGTGTGAAACACCAATAAATTGAATAGTAGGTGATAATTCATTCTTTCCCGTGGCATGAAAATGTTCGCTGCTCGCCCCAATGAAAAGAAATATAGGCTAATTTGAGGTTCAAATGATGCTGTAAAGGAGGTTTTATACTCTATTATGCTAAATGCTAAAGAAATGATGGTTGCTAAGTCAAAATTTGATGCAAATTTTTGTATGTATACTTGACAATTACAATGCGGTTTTTTCGGACGCTTGTGCGGGTCAGCGGGTTTGGGTGTTAGAATGTGGGTCTAATTCCCGCGAATTGCGGGTCAGTTGGGAGCTCTGCATTTAATTTTAAACCAGAAAACGAAAAGGTTTAGACTAGTCTACCAATTTCCAATCATATGATTTAGCGGATATTCGGAAACACTTTTTGGCTCACCTTTGGGGGGGCATGGCCCCCCTTGGCCCCCCCCCCCTTGGATCCGCCAGTGTGGTTATTTAGCTATGTACATCATAGTCACATTATGAAGGGAATCGCGTCTGCATGACGTGATTGGTCAATCTGTCTTATGACGTCCTGAATGATAAACTGTAATGCACATGCTGTTGACCATTGAAGAACGCATACTAACAATACATAATGTTTAGTTTTTAACCGTTATAAACCTTCCTAGCTTTGTTCGCTTAATATTGTTTATTTTGTTTATTTATTTGTTTTATCACAAAAAAAAATTAAAATTTGAAAGGAATTCTTCTATAAAGCCTCAATTGGCTTAACAGAGTAGAAGACTCCCTGCATGGTAAAGAAGAAAAATATGATACAAGTTGAATGAGCAGAATGATACACATACTTTAAGGAATAATAACTAGACACTTTAAGGAGTAATAACTAGAACATGTATATATCATGCATGAAATAAGTAGAGTTTTATATTCATATATATGAACTCATTAAAACTGATGTGGACAAAAGCCATGTCTACGATGACATGTAAAAATACACTGACACACACGGTTGTTATAGCTAACATTTATGACGTAAGGAGAGTGTTCTTTTCCATACTTAGCCTTCAGAGATCAATTACGACAGTTATATGCTTACGCAAGGCAGTTCTTATGACTCGCACAAGGCTAAGCCCTTATCCTAACGTGGTCTA
>KN885338.1:59380-76965 GCA_000934455.1 Apostichopus parvimensis
CCCTCTCGTCCCTCCCGCCCTTCCCTTCCTACTCAGTTTGTTTGGTTGGTAGGTTATGACAGTTGCGAGCCGCTCTCGAGTTGTACAACGTTTCTATATCAGTACGTCCATGAAGTTAAGGTAACTCATTTGCCGACATTTTGAAGATTACAACTATTCACCAGAGAACAAAAATTCATAAAAGCATTTGAATAGGTCTATATAGTAAGCCACGGAAATGCATCAACGATTCCACTTACATCAGGAGAAGGTAGCCGGGTTTATTGTTACACAGTATTATTACACATGTGGCATTCAATGAACTATATAGAGTGAACGCATACAGGCGCGAACCCGGCGGTTGTTTTTTTCTCTATTTTTCTCTCTCTCTCTCTAACACATGTTTTTTTGTTTTTGTTTTTTTGTTGTGTGTGTACTTTAACTCGCTACGAGAGAACAAGAAATACCGGGAAAAAAATAAAAAACAAAAACGCTGCAACTTACAATGGCTCCCCCCCCCCTCCCCTCTGGGCCCCACTAGGACTCTGATCCCGAGAAACTCTTTCTAACATTTGTTATAGTGGTAAAATGTCGTTGCGAGAGAACAAGAAATATTTTCAAATGCTAAAGCTTTCCGGGGTCGTCGCCCCTGGACTCCAATCATCAATTTGAAATGCACTCCATTAAAATCCTCTCCCTCACATGCATGATCATGATCACGATCACGATCACCATCACCATCATCACCATCATCATCACCATCATCATCATCATCATCATCATCATCATCATCATTATTATATATACTGTTACTACTATTATTACTATGATTATTATTTTGTTAATATATTGTTTGGTTAAATCTCGCTACGAATGAAATAACTGCGGTAGCGACTCTGGTATCGTCTTGCAGCATGCTGTAGTCAGATAGTCTAACTTTAACATGTAGGCCTACGAGGGATGCTTTTCACTCAACAACACTTGTTTTCTGTCAAGTATTTCTTTCCATGCGCTATACCAAACGAAGAAATGAATAAATTTCAAGAGGAGCAAGAACATAAACAAGAGCCGGATATATTAAATACGGCTACCAGCATTTGTTTAAGTGTCATCGGTATGAGTTGTTTACGGCAAGGGATAAAAGGGGTGTATTGCATACTGGACTAGGATCTATCTTTTAGCGGTCTGTTAGATGCTTAGATTTATGCTTAATCATAAGAATAATGAAACCACCAGGGAGGTTGCTTATATGCACAAGCACTAGACTCACCCTGCATCTACTTCCATGCTGTATAGTACTGATCAGGCCCGAAGCCAGGCTGGTTGAAGGAGCCGTGCAGACTTGTGCCCGTTCCCCCTCACCCCCCCCCCCCCCCCCCATTTTGCCACCATTATTTTGCTACTTTGCCACCAAAGTAAGACTACTTTGGGATGATCTTGCGTGGTCAATATACGATAATTAATTTGCCATATTTTATATGGTCGATCATGTATATAATTGCGTACTTATAATCGCTCATGATTAACGACTTTAAACTGGGAAGATATACTTGTGCATGCTGCGTCGCCTGCGTGCACTCGTCGGTCGTTCAGTGTGCTGGAGTCTGTCGTTTGACTATGGGTCTTCACGACTATCGAAAACTAGGTCACAAAGGTTGGGTTGAGTCGTGTCGCTTTCAGTTGGGGCAGTGTGCCGGCGGTGATAAATTAACATGAACGATTAACTAATTGAAAATGATCTTCAGCTTGATATCACCACCCCCAAATACCGAAGGATAACACTCCAACACCATCTGTCTTTGAGTAAATTACGTTTGCAATCCGAAACCACATGTTTTATAGCGATTTCCTTTTAAATTCTTCTGCCACCAGGCTGACAAATTGCAGGGTGAATGGATTGTGTGCTTAGAATTACTTGCATAGTTTTATCGATAGAAACATTATGTTTGGTAGAAAAGTTACCTCCCTCTGTGGATATTTGATTTAAATTATAGAAATATCTCAAAACTTGTTCTGCTCAATTGCCATTTTTCACTCTGATGTTGCCACATACATTCACGAAAAATATCCAACAAAAGTTAAATTTCAAAACGGTTATATAAATTCATACGGCAATCCATATCAACATTGTTCTAAGACGTTGGTCATTGTCTTACCAGCTACCACAGCAGGTTTGTCTTGGTCAGGGTGTCAAGAGCCAACAGGTTGGGATAACACGCTTACAAGTATATGTGATGGGGCAGGCACATATGCATGTATATGTTATTGGACAGTCACATATACGTGTATATGTTATAGGACAGTCACATATACAAGTATATGTGATAGGACAGGCACACTTACGAGTATATGTTATTGGACAGGCACATATACGTGTATATGTTATAGGACAGGGACATATACGAGTATATGTTATAGCACAGGCACACATACGAGTATATGTGATAGGACAGTCACATATACGAGTATTTGTTATAGGACTGGCACAGATACGAGTATATTTTATAAAAGACAGGCACATATACTAGTATATGTGATAGGATAGGACAGGCACATATACGTGTATATGCTATTATATGACAGGCACATATAAGTGTATATGTTATAGAACAGGCATATGCAAAAAAATGTTATAGGAGAGGCACATATACAACAACAACAAAAAACAGGCAAATAACAGCTCCCTTCACAACTACCCTTATAAAATGCAAAGACTGAAAAAGAATGAAAGAAATTCCAAAGAGTTGATTAAGTTTTTCATCCCTGTATTTGTGAAAGCTTTCTTTAAAAGAAGCAGATGAGCTTTGGTAATTGTCATACATTTCCCTTCCTGATGAGATGATTAAATGCCACTATTATGTAATTACAAGGTTTGACCTCTACGAGATTTATGTCAGAGAGTCGAGGAGGTACAATCATAAATGAAAGGTTTCTGGACCCTTTCTGCTTTCATGTTATCACACATCAGCACACAGTTTGTAATAAATTATTTAATATTTGTTGATAACATAAAGAAACATTATATGACAAAGTTTTAGAAATTAGTAAAAACATGAGAGTAGTATTTTTTTCCACCTTATCACACTTCATAAGTGATTTTAAAAGAAACTTTGCATTCAGAGTTGTGGAATGAAGGGAAAAAATGAAGAAAAAGAGAAAACATTTGTGATACTTGTAATACTTTTGCTATAATATGGTTTTTAAGATACACAAATTTTGATCAACTTCTAACAAAACTTAAAAAGCCTTTCTTGATTTCCAAATAAATAAAAGCAAGCTGAAATTCTACAACTACCACTACTCCTGCCCTCCCCAAGAAATGAGAAATAAAATCAAAACAAAAAGGAACAGCTTCTCTGTTTACTGTTTAAAGAGCAAGAGATACTGTGTATTCATCTGGATAAACAGTGACATTAATTTTAGTCAACATATATCCTCTGCAAGTCAATACAATCTGCTCACTATTGGTCAATGTCAGAGCGGGTTTCTGACAACTGGAGATATCTTTATGACATATGCTTGCCTAACCTAGACAAAAAAATATGATTATGATCTTAACAATCTATAACACCCCCCCCCTGCCCACCCCAATAACCCCATCTCACTAAATGCTCTTACACTGGCCACAATATCGATCGATTCTGTATAAGCAAATAGTTGAAGATTTAACTGCAGTAAGCAACAAACTATTATAACCTTTGGGTTAGTGTTAATCAGACATGCCCTTCTTTTTCCAGGCATGATTGGCACCACAGGTATAGAAATATTAAGTTTCCTACATTCCCTGTCCAGCCATAGCATATATTCATATTTATTTGGCACATTTTAAGTCTTCAATATTCGCCGCTGTGTACATACTCTTGCCAAAGAGGAATGGTTAAACGATCACACAGAGCTCATAGACAATATAATACTTCCCTCGAATGCAAGAAACCTCACACAAAGGAATCGCTTCAACTTCAATTATGCATGAACTAAACTTGTAAACTTTCTCCAAATTTAGCTTCAAAAAATGGTAAGCCCTTTTCTTTTTTCTAACTTACCTTTATAAAATTAAGATTTGCATCCAATATACTACAAATTCATATCTACCTTCCTGAAAACCCTTTAAAGAAATTGCCATTCCTAAACCAGACCCTTTGGCTTTTCTGTTGTAACTGAATACACTGTTGTTTTTATTGGTCAGAAAGTTCAGTTTTAGCTGTGTATAACAATAGGATTAAAACCAAGCTCCAGGATATATGTCAATACATCAAGAAAAGCTGCTCTAAACTCTTATAGTGATAATATCAAAATAGATTCAAACATTGCCATCCAGCAAATCTTAAATTTCAGATAAATTCTTGCACACCAAAAGTACTTGTTGTTTTGTGTTTCGTATCTGAAAGCTGCTATCACACAAAGTTGGCTTGCACCATGTGAGATGTCTGTTTGATACCACCAGACACGTGTTAAGAGTGTGAAGAGGGATGCAACAAATGACCAGTAAAAGCTGAAGGCAAATAAAGGCTTTGAACGCAATGACGAGCCAAACATCACAACTTCTTAACTGTCTTTTCTTCAGTTTTTAAAGCAGAGGAAACGTAGTTCAACTCAAGAAGATAGCATAGTTTTAGCTATAAAAAAAGGGAAAGAAGAAAAAATTCCGGTACATGTCGCCATGAGATTTCATCTTCCGACCTTTCCTAACCTCTGATCTGTCTTGGGATTGGCCGTAATTCTCTGAACGCAGACGATGGCTTCGTTTATTTTTGTTTGGAGGTCTCTTAGCTCTTGTATGTGTAACAGTCTCAATATACAGGATGCATTATTTATAACCTCATCTGTGAAATGCAGCAAAAAACAGAGACATGAAAATAACATTCTGTGAATGATTTCAAAATAAAAGCAATACTTAAGTTGATTCTGAAGTTGTGCTAGCAATTCTAATTAGAAATATACTGTAACCAGAAAGCCTGAGGTGTTTGTGATTCCTTGCCAAATAATTTGCTCAAAATTCCACTTAACTATCTGATTAATGTAGAGCAAGTGAGTTAAATTTGTCAAAGAATTAAGTGAGAACCATAAAAGATCAGAGATTTCCAGCTCTTATTTTTGTAGTAGCACTCACTTGTGGGCATTAACCAATTAATTCACTGGTAAGGACTTTTTCAAGGTCTTCCAATGTGAAATATAGACACATAGATGTTCTACATATGAGTAAGTGGACATTTTCTTTTACCAATTTTGAGCTAGCAAATCACCTTAGCCACCATTAAACATAATACATTTTTTTTTGGGGGGGGGAGGGGGTGGGGGAGGGGATAGGGGGTGTATGTCTTTCCCTATCTTGTCTGAGGAGTGAACATGTGATTCATGTTTTAAAGGAAACTTCACCTCTGGTTTCAAATCCAACTTCATAGTTACTAAGATCAAAGTCTTCACCCTGTTGAGAAGAAAAAAGAAAATTCTGGAGTACTGTACAGAATGGTAAGCATATCACTGTCTTATAAACCTCAATTATTTATATCTCCAGAAAAAAGATATCAAAAAGAGTAATGATACATTACTATGCATGGCAGATCAGGGGGTTACGCAGAGTTTCAATTACTTTCAGAAAATGGTATTATAACTGTTCAAAGTCTGTAACTTCCAATTTTGGAAAGTCTGTGATCAAATCAAAATTATGCTATACACCACCTTACTTAATTTGGAAGAGATATAATCTAACCACAATTGAAGATATTTTAGGGAAGATTCTTGTTACTCTCATTTACAATTTCAGTTGCATTCATAAATTAGATTTACTTTAACAAAAAAACAAAAAAAAAGAATGATTTGCATCTTGCATGACTTTTACCTCTTCCATTACTGCTGATTGAGCTTCTTCTGATAACCTATCTTTAACAAGGAGGCTCACTGCTTGAAGGGTAGTGATGGGGTCATAGTGCTCAGGTATCTTTAACAAATGGCATATTGATAACAGCCCTGCTTTGAAATCAGCTGAGTTTACTGGGAATCAAAATGAAGCAAAACTTAAACAATGTCAAAGCACATCACCACTACGTTATTATTATTATTAAAATTAATGAAATGACACAAAAGACTTAAATTATTGAAGATATGATTCTTGGGTGAGTGTATTTAGGAACTGTGACCTACACTGCCACCTTCAAAGCTTTCTTCTCCAGTACTGAACCTCCCCCCCCCCCCAGCAGGAAATTAGGCATATTATAAAGGGTTGCAAATGACACAATACAATACATTGAATGTGAGGGACAAACTTGAATGGATTTAAACTGTGGAGAACTTTTTATAATAGCAATTTACCATTACCAGACTGACGGGTCTCAAATGATATGAACATTGCATATTGTTGTTTGGTCAGCTATATGCCAGTGCAAAAAATTATACTTTAAAGTATGAATGATATCATCGATAAATAAATGAAGGACATAACATGTGTGAATATCATAAGAAGATTATTGTTTACCATCTAACTGAGCAAAAGGATCGTCAACAGCATCGCTATTCGAACTAGTGACTTTCTGCGAAGTGTTATACTTCTCCACTGTTGAAATGGGCACAATATAAGAAGGTTTTTGTACATCAAAGAATAATAATTTAATAGCATATGAATTAGAATGAAATGGAATTAGACCATGGAAATACAAAGCCTATGGCTAATGAGAATTGAAAGCATACATAATTAAAGCATAATTTTTTATATAAAGCTATTAATCACATCACACATTTTAATTGCTTTTGCACAGTTGGTACTTTGTGATGTTACAAAAGGACTACATGAAAATCAATCCCTCCCCCCCCCCCTGCACCCCCAAAAAAAATCAATAAAGTTGTAAATTGGCAACCTTTCAAAAAATTGTAACTTAGGACATACCATTTTCACCATATTCATTTCGAACAGCAACTCCTAACAGCCAGTCACATAAAGTCTTCCTATTCGATCGATCTACTGTGCATTCAAGGTGGTCTAAATACTATTAAAAAGAAATAAAAGAAACAAGTGTGGGGAATAATTTATTGCAACTTGGTCACATTGCTACATCAGTTCTGAGATGTACACAATAACACTTGTTTGTACACATATACCATAGTATTTGATAAGTGACAAAATTTCAGAGTCTTCAAGAGTGCTACACGAACAAAAGGGGAACACTAATTTATTCCCTGAAAGATAAAGAAATATTAAGTGCAGAAAAATTGAAATCAGAGTTCAAGCTTAAAGGGTTACAACAAAGCAGAACTTGTGTAAAAACAAATAGCCCATATAGGAATTTCTTACAGCAGCTTCTCCAATTAACTTTCATATCTTTTCCACACAAGAAACAAAATCACATTAATGTTTATCATTAATTTCATATTTTGGTTTCATTTTTTTTTCAATTATTTTTAATTATTTTCAATTATTTTTAAACCAGATGAACATATTGTTTCTAATACTTTTGGCAGTAATGGTATTTAGAATGGAATCATTATTTTCTCCTAACTAGTTTAACTTTCATTTGTTGACAAAGAAAATTTAGAACATTTGGTGTTGTACATACTTGAAATGACAATTATCTGTGATGTTATTGTGAGTGATATTACCTGATAGGTTTTGACATATTATACTTGCTGGATATTACTATTAGTCACCAAAACTTCATAGCTTCATTATTTCATGTGACAGGCTTTATATAGAAAAATATCAACTGAAAATATTGCATGCTGCTATGTCTGTACACACTTCCTAAGTCTGATAGTGTCCTACCTGACTGAACACTTTCGACCAATTTCCAGTGCTGGTGTCCCGGAGTCTTTTTCTGTCTTCAATCTTATACATCCTAATCTTCTGATCTTCCAGCCAAACTATTAAGTTACGCCACTGCTGCTCATCTGAAGAAGGAAAGAAAAGTTACATCCTATTATGAACATTATTACACACTTTAAAAAGAAATCAGTTTCAACAGAGACAGAAGTATGTGGGAGCCTTTGGAGTATGCAGACGGGTGACAACATTTAAAACTTTCATCGGCCTAAAACTAAAATTCATTGCAAATTTCTATAAATTATTTCTCTAAGTGGGCCTAGACAATAAGTTACAGGTTAACTGTTTACTTCTGAATCGGTTAGAATTGTCTTAATAAGTCTAACAAATAATAGTCTGTCAGACTTTATTGCCATATATATGTTGATAAAATAGTATTAGTCAGGATAGGTAACAAAAGACCACAGTAATGCCAAAAGGTCAATTTCTTGTTTTTGTCAAAATTTCAGTTAAGCATTAAATAAACTTATCATTACCACAGTTAATCAAAATAGATGATTCCTACAATAACATTCCGTGAATGTTTTATCACCTAAAGCAAGTTTCCAAATATGCAATGTCACATGTAAAACAAGAAACTGACACGTTATTTCTTGTGTGAAGTATTTTGAATGGAACTTCAAATTCAACAACCAATAATCAATATTTGACAAATACAGTACAGTAGGTGGTATAACATCATCCAGTCACACTACAGTATAATGTTGCCAAAAATGCTAGCACTTTATTGCCGTTGAATACCATGATTTAGAGGGACCACTTTTGGCTACACAACTAGAGGAATAACACGCACTTCTGTGATTTCATTGTAAAAAATTAACTGTAAAATTTGCAGTTCCAGGGATTGGAATACTCTTATGGCTAGGAAAACAACTTATTCGATATTCCTACCCATATTAAAGGCATTGAAGACTGGCCCCAAACTGAGTGCCGTGCTCTGAAAAAGTTAACTTTCCATTGCTTGCAAGTGAAGTTTTCTTCTTGTCGCTACAAAATGCAGACAGTAATGAAACGTGATACCTTGTTATCTAGACCTGAGATGTACATCGCTGCTATGCAGTGTTGTGGGTAATGACCGTAGCTGTATGTATTGACTGTACACTAGTGTCTAATTACCGACGGCAGCAAGCTGTGTGTGTATTTTCTGGGATCGATGTGGTGTCTAACACTTCTGTTACACCTCAATCGAAACTAGGTCGGATTACCGGCATGAAAGGTTTCTTTGTGCACGAGTCTTCACACCAGTTTAAGTCTCAAAATGAAATACTTAATCTTAACTAATCATGGCAATTAATAAAGTGTCATTCTAGGAATGGTTCTTGTACTAGCGACAAGATTACGACCTTCAGTCGAAAATCTGATACCATGTTGAAATTCTGGTCAACCACACAACTAATTCTAATTAGCATTGAGTAACAGCTATTAATGCCCATTTGGCAATGTCAGTTTTTGGTTCGCCTACCTACCCAGCTACATATATAGTACTAGTGCTTAGCCCTAGTAGTAGTCTTAGGCTAGTTTCAAATGTATTCTACTAGTATTCTACTGGAATCACACATAACGCTATAACGATAAAACACTGTACACCAGTTCCACGAAACAAACGTGTTAAGGCTAATTTAGGCCTAAGCATAGAATGCAAAAAATTCTAGTGTATGAAAACCACGACTCTTCCGATTAATGCGAAATCAATTGGGGCTGAATATGATGAGCTAGCGGTTGAAATATTATACTGCACGATTATCTGTCTTAACTTCGGCCTAGCTAGCCCTTAGAAGTAAAATATTAATAACATTAACAAGCAGTCATAATGTTGTTAGGCTAAGACAAAAGTTAGGCCTAGCCTACGTAATTTGCAACTACGTTTGCCTACAGTAATTTTTGAAATAACTGTTACCTTGCAGATTGATATCTGTCTTGTGGTAACCAAGGGCTCTGAATTTTCTTCTGAACATTTCTCCGATACCGTCAAGTACCCCTCTTTGTCAGTGTAATGCAGTCTTATTTTGACCGGTATTGGATTACTGTAGGGGCTGTGCATCAAGGTGGCATACTCCTATTAGAGTCTATATCAATCCGCTCGATTGTTCTCCCTCAGGAAAAGTGCCAAAAAGCAGCAGGAGAACATCTTTTGCGACCTGTTATCAATCATAATCTATTTTTTGTGGCCTTCATGTTGAAGAGCATGAATGGAAGTACATGTGGTGAGAAAATTGGGTCAATTGAGGCAATTTTAGACCCATTTAGGCCTCCCAGGAGCAGCGTAGGAAATTTGTTTACCACTGGGTGAAGAGGTTTGTTTACAAGTGACGAAAACTTCCGGCTCGGATAGCAAAAAATCTACACGGTCATGATACGGAAAATTGATGGTGCCATGAAAGGCCAACTTGTCAGCTATCCGGTGATTGGTAGCGTTTAGCTAGTGAAAACTTCTATCTAGACTTAGAGACCACATTACTTTTGTGATTTAGTGTGTAAGTCAATGGGGCTTTTAATGGGCGTATGCTACCTCAAGTGCAGCTGGCAGGTGGCATACTCCTATTAGAGTCTATATCAGTCCGCCCGAATATTATCCTACCTCAGGAAAAGTGCCAAAAAGCAGTAGGAGAACATCTTTATGATATGTTTGCAATCAGGATCTGTTTTTTATGTGTCTTGCATGTTTAAGGGCATGAATGGAAGTACATGTGGTGCAACAATTGGGTCAATTCAGGCAATGTTAGTTCCCTCTAGGCCTCCCAGGAGCAGCGCCCAGAAATTGTTTACTACTGAGGTTTGTTTACAAGTGACGAAAACTTCAGGCTCTAATAGCAAAAACTCAGTACGGTCATGATATGGAAAATTGATGGTGCCATGAAATGCCAACTTGTCAGCTATCCAGTGATGGGTAGCGTTTAGCTAGTGAGAACACATTACTTTTGTGATTTAGAATGTAAATCAATGGGGCTTTTAATGGGCATATGCTACCAGCAATGCTACCAATTGGTAGCCCTCATTGGTGGTATGAAAACAATTGAAGACCACGAACACCGACAAATGTCCCATATACCATAGCTTGTACTTGTAGCCGGTCCCGTAACAATAGCCATGTTGCAACTACCCAAACCAAAATTACAGGTCCAACATCACCGTGACCGCTATGACATCAATGACGACAGGAAAGGGGAGCAGAAATAACGGTGGAGGGGGGGGGGGGATTTGTTTCACAGGAATCAATGAAGTCCTGTCTGTTGGGTAGAAGAGGATGAGTGAGGGCAAAGTCTTTTTCCATTTCATCCGTCACATCTTGGTCCCTGCCCATGCATCCCCACCCATGCTACTCTTACTGCCCCACCTCAATCCCCAACCTTCCCACCTACCTCACCCACTCCATCCTCCCTAGTATTCTTTCCCAATATATTCCTGCTCTCCCCCACCTTGCTGCTCTCCCCAACCCAACCCAACCCTCTGCCTCACCCTACCACTTCCCTCCTCCAAAAATGGGGACTGAGAAAATAGCCCCACTGAGTGTCTATCTTCTTTGGTAGCTGAAGATTTATTTGGGTAATACACCGATGGTCACCAGATGCATTTGACTCTACTGTGGGACTATTGGTTTCCCCATACTTATGAAAGATTGGACATCTGTTTTGTGTCATTTTAGTTCACTGTCAGGCAGAAGCTATATATAACACTATAAAATGCCACCTCAACCAAAGGGAAACAAAATAAATACCAGCACAAGCATATTTTTTTTTTTTTATTACTTACTTGATTCCTTTAAATGATCAGGCAGTCGAGCTTCAGATACAAACTACTCTCTGGTATGCATCACCATACTCTGGACCATTTCATCGAATAAAATTACTAACTAATAGGCAGGCTCAGTAGCACAATTTACATCATAGCAAAATGATATACAGCTTATTGGAATATTTCTCTAAGAATTAATATCTTGGCTTGATGGTAGGAATACGCTCAGTGCTTTCGTAACTTTTTTCTTTATAAATTAATTTTGTTAAATTAAATTGCTAATATGAACAGTATATGGATTTCCATATAAAAGTCGGGCAGTAACACTTACAAACAACCTTCTGACGAGAAACAGCTAACTACCTGTACACTAAATGTTTAAAGTTCAGCAGCAAAGTTCTACAAAGAAAGCTCTACACAAGCTTCCATGAACACTTACTACCAAATAGCAGGGTTACATTTGTTTGGAAAACTTTTACCAATGTTGCAGACAAGTAGTTTTATCCTAATACCAAGAACATTTGATTGCTACTAACTGAGTTCAGGTACAGAATTATGAGCAAACTCCTAGAGTAGCAAGTGGTATGAGCCCCCCCCCCCCAACAAGTCACGTCCCCAGTCGACAAGTGGAACTATACATATTTAGTATAATTTGAAAGTGCACACTTTATTTGGCCAGTTTACAGGGTCACCGAAATGTTTGGGGCCATTTCCTAATTGTAAATACATTTCTACCAAAGTCAGCAAAATCATTTCAAATTGATGAGGAAATAAAGGCATTTACACTAATTTTACAGTGCAAGGATTTTCACTGTAGAGGAACTGATTAGAAATGAACTGAACATATCAGGCAAGCATAGTATTGCACACATGAAAAACTCACAGAAAAGATGTGTCATGATAGCAAAATGCATAACTATAGCACAGTTGTCATTCAGTAAATATATATTATTTTCCAAACAGCCATTTCCAAGCTTAATTTAGCACATTTGTATCATGCTTTATCACCAAAATTTATTGATAGTAATCATGATTATTAGTGCCAAGGATGAGATCTGTTGATCATTTAAGAATGACATCAGCTGTTAGACCAGTGGGTATTAAAATAATAATATATGCAACAAGTTATTGTTTTAAAGTCTATTAGCGCCAGTATGGATAGATCTTTGTTTGTATAATTTGCATATATTATTAAATGAAGAGCTTACTGACAGAGATTGGTTTCTGTTATATCCCTACGAAAGTATTATGCATGTTGAATTTAGTACAATAACATTTTATAAATGTGGACTGGAGAAATATTGAATATACATATTAATACACTCTGGCCTTTCTCATTACTGACTGGAGACTGCAATTCATTCTCTTACAGTGGAGAAGCTAAATTTTATGCCCATGTCCTTGACATCAAATGGTGGATGAAAAAAACAAATTAATCAATGATCAATCTGTGAGCAACTGAACATTGCAAGATGATCTAATTAAGATTTCTATTAGACTGACATTATAAATGAGCTTAACATAGATCTTGTATAAAAATCAATCTTTATTTTAAAACCTGATCAATGCATTATAACACAGAGGAGGATGCAACCGCTGACTTTTTTCCTGTGATTATTTTGCACATTGAGCCATGCTAATTAAATCTCAACTGTATTTGCATAAATATTATATTCTGTACCCCATAAATACACTTCTCTCTTTTAAAGCTTTCAGATTGAAGGCACCTCATGTCCATGTTCAGAGGCAGCTCTACTATGTATGAAGAGCTGGTTAAATCAGTTTGGACATCCATTAGCCCAGTGTCCTCTCATTCCTGAAACAAACATGAAAACCAAGAATGACTATTTTGGTCCAAATTCAACTGTTATGGAACATCCTCACTATAGCCGTAGCTTTAAGGAAATGAAATCTGTTGCATTTAGGTCATTGTGATATTCACAGCCAATCAAGTGAGTCAATTCAGTTGAAGATACACTCCAGTGATTCCAGTCAGTGATATTATCATACAGTGATTCAATTTCATTAAAGTCAGCAATATGGTACATACAACTCTGTAACACAAAGTATTCTGTGATAAGTGTATCTGTATTCTACTTCCATTACTCCGGATTGTACCAAACTGAAACTCAGGTCAAAAGTGCATCTCGCCACTCCCCCCCCCCCCCTCCACCATCACCACCAGAAGCAGTACAAAATGCCAGTACTTGCTGATGTAGTTAATACACTAAGAAATATTGTAACAAGCCACAACATAATGATCATAATACTGGAACAAGCAACAACCAATAACAACAGACTCCACAGATCCAGTCAAAATTATTAACCATTGATAGAAACATAATTCAATGGAGTTTGAAGTTCACAAACATCTGTTGGGGAGGCTGTCAATTGTTTTGTTTTTCAGCAGTTCAATTATGAATGAACTAATGCATGAACCAGGCTTCGACTTATTTTAATCATGCTACGATTCATACAAACAATGATAGTATTAAGTATACATACAACTATTCAAGGGACAGAAATATTACTAGTAGTAGCCTCTTTGAACCATTGAAAAAAGTTCACAAGAGACAACAGCATGTTCCTTTTGTTGGGCCACTGACACTTCACAAGTGGGTTTATTCTAAAACTTGTGTTCAAAATGAGTAAAAAACAAAAACAAAATATAAAATAACTCCAATGTTGTTTGATGCATTTGATATTTCCAAAATTTAGAAAAACTGCCACTTGGTAAGAAAGGAACCATAACAGTGGGGGCGTTGTGGTCAAGTGGTTAAGGTTGCACTTGTGATCTAAGGATAACAGGTTCGAGCCCTGGCCAGATCATTGCGTTGTGTCCTTGGGCAAGGCACTTTATCTCCATTGCCTCTCTTCACCCAGGTGTATAAACGGGGACTTGCGAGGTAATTAACAGTACTTGTAAATATAGTAGCTTGCGCCTGTTTGTGGATGCACCCGATGGGAAGTCCCCCGTGGGACACATTGTTGTGGTGCACTGTGGTGCCCCAGGAGAGATTGATTGAATTGTGCACACTTTGGTGTGTAGGGGTGACAAGTTACCAATGACCAGGGCTAAGTTGTACACACTATGTTACACTCTTTGGGGTGTGCATAGCATTCTAAATGCTGGTTAATAATAATAATAACATTAATATGATTTTAATAAATAAATGGCTGGAAGTCCAATGCTTACCACAGATGTAACATGACCCATAGCCACCGTAGTATGCACCCGTCAGGCCCTCTTCATAACTTTCACTGTTGTCACTGTCTCCACTGTCGATAAATTCAACATCCTCCTCCTCCTCATCATCCTCATCATCTTCATCATCATCATCATCTGGACTGGAGATGAGAACTGGAGCCGTTACATTGTCTAGTTTTTTATCACCTTCTGTTTCTGTAAAAATTAGGTTACATTTGACATGATAAACATAACATACAAAAAAGCAGATTTTGGCTTGAGAAAGTCATAAACAATACCACAATTATAGCCCTAGCCTATTTTGCATACTAAACTCAAGACTAATAATATTTTATCAAGTTATCATTATGGCATGATTCAGATGACCTACCAGCTCACTGCACCAACTTGTAGTGTGCATAAGGAAAATGCACCAGTTAAGTTGAGTGGAAAAAACAATGGAAATGGTTATAAAGGTTGAAAATATAACAGAAAAATAAATGTTTCTAACTGTGTCAAATTGACAGGTGTTTTAATAGGGCATGCAGAAAAGACCCTTGTGAGAAAGTCTTCAAATAGTTAAGATGTGGTGTTAAAAAAGGCAGTAGAATGTGTAAAATTAATTTGGCCTGACGTATAGATCCTAGCAGGATCTTCTTCAAAGGCTAAATGACAAGTAACAGTAACAGAAAGGACAAAAACAAGTACAAAATACAGACAGGTTAATGAGCATGGTGAACACAAAGAGATGGATGTAAGGGGATTAGTAGACTAGGGATGGAGAGAAGAAAGAAGGAAACCAACAGGGGAAGAGGAGAGGTAGGAGATAAACAGTGGAGGGACAAAGAGAGGATTAAGGGAAGGGGAAAGGGAATTAGTAAAAAATGCAGTTAGTAGAAGTACAGGAGTGAATTTAGCAGTATTAAAGTTGAACCGGATTGAGCAATGAATTCCAACCAGCTGCTCTCAGTTGAAAGGTGTATGCAAGGAGGCATGGGAACTACATACTCACGAGTTGTGGTAATGGTATGGGATCTGCATACTCACGGGTTGTGGTGATGCTTGGAGGCATGGGGTCTGCATACTCACAAGTTGTGGTAATGGTATGGGATCTGCATACTCACGAGTTGTAGTGATGCTTGGAGGCTTGGGGTCTGCATACTCACAAGTTGTGGTGATGCATGGGGTCTGCATACTCACAAGTTGAGGTGATGCATGGGGTCTGCATTCTCACGAGTTGTGGTGATGCATAGAGGCATGGGGTCTGCATACTCATTACTTGTGGTGATGCATGGTGGCATGGGATTTGCATACTTACGAGTTGTGGTGATGCATAGAGGCATGGGGTCTGCATATTAACAAGTTGTGGTGATGCATGGGGTTTGCATACTCACAAGTTGTGGTGATGCATGGAGGCATGGGGTCAGCATACTCATTTTGGGATGCATGGGGTCTGCATACTCACGAGTTGTGGTGATGCATGTGGTTTGCATACTAACAAGTTGTGGTGATACATGGAGGCATGGGGTCTGCATACTCACAAGTTGTGGTGATGCTTGTAGGCATGGGGTCTGCATATTAATGAGTTGTGGTGATGCATAGAGGCATGGGGCCTGCATACTCACGAGTTGTGTGATGCATGGAGGCATGGGATCTGCATCCTAACAAGTTGGCATGGGGTGAGGCATGGGGTCTGCATACTAATGAGTAGTGGTGATGTATGTGGTCTGCATACTCACATCTTGGTCCCTACCCCACCCCACCCATGCTATTCTTACTGCCCCACCTCAATCCCCAACCTTCCCACCTACCTCACCAACTCCATCCTCTCTAGTATTCTTTCCCAATATATTCCTGCTCTCCCCCATTTTGCTGCTCTCCCATTGCAACCCAACCCTCTCCCTCACCCTACCACTTCCCTCCTCCAAAAATGGGGACTGAGAAAATAGCCCCACTGAGTGTCTATCTTTGGTAGCTGAAGTTTAATTTGGGTAATTCACCGGTGGTCACCAGATGCATTTGACTCTACTGTGGGACTATTGGTTTCCCCATACTTATGAAAGATTGGACATCTGTTTTGTGTCATTTTAGTTCACTGTCAGGAAGCTATATATAACACTTTAAAATGCCACCTCAACCAAAAAGGAACAAAATAAAAATCAGCACAAGCATATATTTTTATGTACATTTTTTATTACTAGCTTGATTGCTTTTAATGAGCAGGCAGTCGAGCTTCAGATACAAACTACTCTCTGGTATGCATCACCCTACTCTGGACCATTTCATCGAATAAAATTACTAACTAACACTACAGGCAGGCTCAGTAGCACAATTTACATCATAGCAAAATGATATACAGCTTATTGGAATATTTCTCTAAGAATTAATATCTTGGCTTGATGGTAGGTATACGCTCAGTGCTTTGGTAACTTTTTCTTTTTAAAATTAATTTTTTTAAATTAAATTGCTAATATAAGCAGTATATGGATTTCCATATAAAAGTCGGGGCAGTAACACTTACAAACAACCTTCTGAGAAAAAGCTGTACATACAACTAACGGTACACTAAATGTTTAAAGTTCAGGAGCAAAGTTCTACAAAGAAAGCTCTACACAAGCTTCCATAAACACTTACTATCAATTACCAGGTTATGTTTATTTGGATACCTTTTACCAATGTTGCAGACAAGTAGTTTTATCCTTGTACCAAGAACATTTGAGTGCTACTAACTGAGTTCAGGTACAAAATTATGAGCAAACTCCTAGAGTAGCAGGTGGTATGACACCCCCCCCCCCCTCAACAGATGCATGTCCACAGTCGACAAGTAGAACTATATGTTTGGGGCCATTTCCTTATTGTAAATACATTTCTACCAAA
>KN885339.1:0-11190 GCA_000934455.1 Apostichopus parvimensis
TCAGGTGTCACACATTGAGCATTAAGGGGTCAATTGGTTTTCTCAAATGGCCTCAAGATGACCCCATTCTTCGTTATATATGCTACATGATTATTGGCTTTGTCCGATAGTTGTCTAATGATATTACAATGAATAAACAATGTCATGTAAATTTCTTCATTTATCAAAATTTTTGGAGGCTGTTTTTATTTCAAAGCTGATTGTTAACTCAATTACTCAAGGAGTATAACCCTATCGCTGGATTTTCTCGTTCATGTGTTATCCTGCGATAAACTCACGGTAGACTGTTGATTAACCCCTAATTAATACTGATGCGGACCCTATAATTACAACCGAAGTTGTATTGATATTTTTTAACAATGTGCAGGGTACGGTGATATCATACATTGTTAAATCAGCATAGAATATTTCATATGAATGTTTCACATAGTTCCTGTCCAGAGGTGACTGCTTATTATTCTAAAATGTTCTCATTTATTCTAAATTGTTCTACACTATATTAACTTGTATTTAATTATTCTGATTTAATCTAAGTTAATTCGAAAGCTTTCTAAATAAGCTCTAATTATTTCAAAGTTATTCTCAATGACTCGAACTTACTAATTATTTGGTTTGGTCTTCCTGTTCCACAGTATTTCTGTGCGGTATGCAGATACATTATTCTTCAGGTCATCAGATCAAGAACGTGTTGCTATTTTTTACACGAATTCTTTGCTAAATTGCAAACTAACAACTCCAGTTAGCGTTCTTCAATTAAGGTCAACGTTATCCGTCTGTAGTGCCAGTCTATTGTCGTGTTATTTACGAATTCGAATTAAGAAGAAGACGGGCGTCAGAAGTTTTTTGTAACTATAAATTTCCAATGCGGTACAAGGTCCCCACGGGTTTAAATATCAGTGGTTTCTTCATTAACAGGAAGGAAAGTAAGCAAATACAACAATGTTTGGGCTTCTGTGAATTATATAATTGACCAAGCTTTCGAATACAAACAGAGGACTGCTGTTCCACACAAACGTACACCAAGATCAGTAGACAAACAGCTTAATAAACATAGTGCAACACGCGAAGTTGCAATTCTGAGTTGTACTAATTGCGTCATTGAAGCATATACTACGACTGAGGGGGTACCTTCTATTTGAAAAGAATACACTGCTACACTTGTTCATTTAAAGGATCATTATATATTCCATCCCAGCGGTCTACAGAATATTTGTCTTTACATTGTATCTCCATCTACATATTTATCTGCCTCTCCCTTTGTCTCTCTCCTCCCCTACCCTCCCTCCCTAGAGGTTGAAGAAAACGCAGAACCATACCCTCAGAAAAGAAAGGTTGGTCCAACGTCTCGTCGAAACATTTCGTATACCAATAACAGGAGTTTCGTTAACTATAGTCAGCAATACACAAGGGTTTAACGTTATGGATAGTTATCACTATACAAAATCTACATTTTTCGAATCAGTCTGACATATTTTGTTATATGCCGCAAGGATAGCGTTTCATTATGAGGCACATTTCATAAACTTAGCAATCAAGGTGTACGTAACACTATCGATTGACGTTACCTGACATCAACGCTACATAACTGCACTATTTGCTTGTGTTGTATCTTCCGAAGTATTACCCCAATGAGCAGAGCAGACGAATTTCACGCACATGCGCATTAGAAACTCTGAACTGGCTCATTGTAAACTTAATTAAATTAAGGTATGCTGTTCTTCTATGTTCATGAATTTTATCATCATCATCGTCATCGTCGTCATCATCATTATCATCATCATCATCATCATCATCCTCATCATCATCATCATCATCATCATCATCATCATCATCATCATCATCATCATCATCATCATCATCATCATCATCATCATCATCATCATCATCATCATCATCATCATCATCATCATCATCATCATCATCATCATCATCATCATCATCATTCACCATCATCATCATCATCATCATCATCATCATCATCATCATCATCATCATCATCATCATCATCATCATCATCATCATCATCATCATCACAACTTCACACAATTTTCGAACAGGCTTGTGAGATGAGCAAAACAGTTAATCTAACTTATTTCTTAGCGTGTCGGGCTTAGAACTCATATAATTTTCTACTTTCAGAATGAATTCAATTTTGTTACACAAGTCGTAACAGTTTGCCATAATCTCATTCAATTGCAATTATATGCATAATACTTTGGGTTATCTAAAACTAAACTTTAACCAAAGAAAATATCTTTGATCAACATAAATTGCCTTCAAACAAAATAGTTGCTCGGTAACTAATAGAAAACTGGAGGTTACATGGCTACAAAACATCTATTTGTTTTTTTTTTCATAATACAGGAATACAAATACTTTATCCACGGAAGAGAATACTATGCTAACGAACAAGCTTCATATTAAAGGAATTCTAGATACAAAGAAGATTTGTACCTTAACAAACATTCCAATGTATCGCAAAACCATTGGAATGCTCCCATAACAGTATTTCCCTGATGTAACTGAATTTCTTATGTTGAAGTCGTCTCAATGTGGAAGAAGCAAATGTGCCTCAAAGGTGAATAACGTTAAGGGTTTAACTTAATGTGTTGTATTTTACACCAAAGAAGGGGGGGGGGGGAGACTGGGAGGCGTTTTCATGATCGTATTGCTAAGTCGCTTGTTGCCAAATATATTCATGAACAGTTTCACATTTTTGCGTACCGTATATGCTTAATTGCGATAGAAAGCTATCACGATGCACAAAAAAATCCCAATCAATTTGCTAAATATTATTATTGAATTGACGGTTATCACATATGTCTGTAATATTGGCGTAACCACTACCGTGTGTCGCTGGGCTGAATATAATGTTCTTGATATATTATATATCTTTCTCTCTAACAGGATTTTTGAATGTTTTTATTAGTATAAAGGAAACTTCCTGAGCAACTGCGCGTACACCACTTTAGTCACTTCGTTCCTCACTTATATGTCCGTTCGATTTGTTCAATTTTTCTACAGTAGTATGTGATACATTAATATGTGAAATTCGTAAGAAGGAACCCAAGACATGCTGTACTAAGTCTTAGATAATATATTTAATTCCATACTTCATCAAAATATTATTTCTTGAAAATTTGCTGCAGTTATATTAGCTTCATATAACATAACTCAGCTTACTCCGCATCTTCTAGGCTAAGCTACTATCCTATCAAGTATACTGTTAGTGAGTCATATCGCTGACACACTTAAATAGAGATGGGCTAGCATTCAAAGATGACGACAAGATTAAAATCTGGGACACGGGTAGAAAACTACCTAAAACATCAAGAAACACACAAGGATGACATATTAAGAAGTACTCTTATGAAACTTGCGAAAAATGATGATTCTAGACTCTTGCTACACAACATCATAAGGTGGTTGAAAAAAGAATACAAAAGGTGACAAAAAAACAAGAGTGTCAGGAAACAAGATTTTATGACTTAGAAAAATATAATGACGGAAAAAAGAAGGGATTGGAAGCACTGACCAAGACACCCAAAAGACTTGAATAAGAAAACCAAAACAATTAATGAAAACTTGAACGACTTAGAACAATATTCCAGACGGAAATGTTTGACAGTTTTTAGGATAATGAAGAACCAAACGAGAATACCTCTGAAAAGATTGTTAACCTGACAGATAAACTGAATGTCAAAATTGAAGTGGGGACATTGATCATTCCAATATAATCGGAAACCTTTCTCATCATTTAAGGACGACCCCGTAGAATCATTGCTAAATTCACAAAGAATGAGACCAGAAACAACTAAATTAAAAACAGAAGAGAACGGAAGGGTGAAGGCACATTATTAAAGAAGATCTAACACGGGAAAACCAGCTGCTCTTCCAATCAACAAACAACCACCCTGCCATTAAAACTGCTTGGACCAAGGACGGGAAAGAATTCGCCATACGAAGAAATGACAACTATGACAAATCATCAGAATAAGAATATCAGTGACGTTCAAAACTCTATGAAATTAGCAAATTTAACTGCATAACAACCATATTGCTTTAATTGTTTGTTTGTTTGTTCAACTATATTTCAGCCATCAACGTTATCAACATTTTACATAATTCAAGTATATACATACAAAGTATATGGTTGTGGTATCCTCGAAAAGTTCATAAGAACTTGTAAGTGAGGTATCCCCAAAATACAAACTGACAAAATATAACAAAGGTACAAAGTATGACAACAACAAAATGTTACAAGAATAATGAATAATAAGAAGAAGAAAAAGTGGGGGGGGGGGGGGAGAAACAAAAACTTTAACAAAGACGTGGCCCGAATTTTCAAAACATTCTAATCGAAAGAAGGTAACGCTTTAAATTACGTTTGAATGAGAATAGATTATTAATTGAATGTACTGCAGTTGGTACGGAAGTCCAATAAGAAATAGCAGAGTATTTGACAAAATGTTGACTATACTTGCAAGAGAATAATGGGGAACGGAAAGTAAATTTGCATTGCGGGTAGTGTAAGCATGAAAACAATTATTTGATACAAAATAATATGATAAGCTACTTGGTAGATTGTCGTGAAAAAAGTTAAATACAAAGATTAATGTGTAGTACTTGACTAATTCAAATATGGTTAAGCGTTTACTGTCACATGAGAGGCTGTACGAGTGACTATTGTAAAGAACATCATAAATTGCACGCAACACTTTCTTTTGTAGAATTTTGAGCTTATTAATATGACTAGGGTAAGTATAATCCCAGACAATACAACATTACGATGAAAAAAGGCAATATAAGAATAATAAAGTTATCAGAGTTTTAAAGAGGACAATTATTTTAAACGATTGATAATGCCAATGGCTTTGGACACTTTTCTTTTTAAGTTCTGAATATGTGGGATCCAACTGAGATTCATCTAGGGTAATGCCAAGAAAATTTGTGGAATGTGAGAAAGGTACTGGCGTTCTATCGAATATAATCGCAAGGTTGGAAGAAACTATTTGTCTTTGGTTGGGATGGAAAAAATGGTGGTAGTTTTTTTAGCATTTAAGTGAAATTTATTGGATCTAAACCAGGCAGAAATTTTGGGGATCTCATTATTGATATCGTTAACAAGAGTATTTATATCACGACCTTTATATAGTAAATTCGTATCATCTGCATACAAAATAAAATGAAATTTTGGAGTGACATTAGGAAGGTCGTTTATATAAATGAGGAACAATAAGGGTCCAAGAATAGAGCCCTAGGGAACACCACAATGAAAAGCCTGCTTCGAAAAATTAGCGCCAGATAAAGAAATATATTGGAATGTATTATGCATGTAGCTTTTAAACCAAGATAATGCAGCCCCCCTTATGCCATATTTATCAAGCATTTTTAACAGAATTGAATGGTCAAGCGTATCAAAAGCCTTGGAGAGATCTAAAAAAAAACCCCCAACTAGACATTTACTTTCAAAAGATTCAATAATATAACCTACAAGACTTAAAATAGCCTGAGACGTGTTTCGTTGAGGCATAAAGCCAAACTGATCATCATATAATAGGTCATGTTTCATTAAAAAAGAATATAAACGATTAAATACAAGCTTTTCGAAGATCTTTGAAAACGAAGGTAAGACAGATATAGGCCTATAATTACTGACGCTCTCTCGCGTGCCACTTTTGAATACAGGAAATGCACAAGCTATTTTCAAGTCAGACGGAACAAAACCTTGGAAAAAAGAACGATTAATGATATGCACGAGAGGTTTACAAATAGCAGAACTAGATAATTTAACAACTTTAGGACTACTGTCGTCATAACCGCAGCTTGAACTTTTTAATTTGAAATACAATCTAAAACCTCCACTCCGTCTGTAGGTTCTGTAAACCAACCAGAATATCACGGTAAAGTAATCGTTAAATGCATTACAAATATCACAGGGATTAGAAACACAATTTTCATCCAATTTCAACGAAGTGACAGAAAGACTGGAGGTTTTGTTCTTAATGAGAGAATTAATGCAGTCCCATGTTCTTTTGTGATTAGATGATCTAAATGTATCGAAAAAAAAAATGTTTCTTAGCAATTTTTATAACACTGGTTAACTTATTCCTAAATCTAATGTAATTCTCACGATTGTCTTGACTAGGCTTTTTGATATATACGTTTCATAAAGTTTGTCTTAGTATGACATGAATTTACAATGCCAGAAGTACACCAGTATTTTCTTGGAGTGCGTTTATTTACTTTTACTAAAGGAAAACTATTGTTATAATGCTTAGAATAAATAGAAATAAAAGTACGATATGCAGTGTCAGGATCGTTACTATCAAAAACACCACTCCAAGGTTCCATAGAATGATTGTGTACAAACTTATCTAAATTAGTCGGGGACATATTACGCTTAAATTTGTTGGTTCTATCATTTTGTGGAGTCATTTTGTGTGACGTTAAGCAAAACACAGGAAAATGATCGGAAATATCATGCAATAAAACACCACTTATAGAAATCTTATCAGTAACATTTGTAAATATATTGTCAAGCAATAAAGAATTTGAATTTTTTGAAGTTCTTGTCGGACAGTTAATTAAAGGCCTGAAGAATGAAGCTGCAGCAGTATTAACAAACTGCGCAACATTATAATTACGTGACTCAAGTAAGTTTAAATAAAAGTCCCCAAGAATGTAATATGGTTTACCCTCATTACCCTCAATAGTAATATTTTCAAAATTATCCATAAAATCAATAAAATTACTGTCATGAGGAGGACGATAAATAATTCCTATCAAGGTTCTATTGGTATCACACGGGTTTTCAACTTCAATCAAAAGTGACTCGCAACAACCCTCTTTAAAAACAGTTAATTCATCCCTGACTTTATAAACGCATCAATCATTAACATCAAAGCCCACACCACCCACCTATCATATTTGAACGTGACCTTGATAAAAATGAATAACGAGGGAGTTGAAGGAGATGAATGGGGGTATTTTCTTTTATCCACGTTTCAGACACACCGATTCAAGTGAAATTGTTATGGAGTGATTTAGCTATAAGGTAAACAAATTGTCAAAAAGTTTTCCTAAGCTTCTTGAAGTAATGTGGAGTAGCGAAAAAAAATTGTTGCCGGACTTTGAGTTAAGTTCATTGACGTCATAATAGGTTCACGTATTTTGGGCAGTTTAAGAATCATAAAAGTTGGCATCGGGATATTCTTCAATATTCTCATGAGTAGGGTTAACCTCATTAGCATGGTAATCACTATCAGGTTCACTTAAGGCGGGATAGTTAAGTTCTTCTTCACCGGGCATGAATGGAAATTTACAAAAAAGAAAAAAGGAAGGGAAAAAAAAGGTAAAGTAAAGAGGCTTAAAGATAACTTACAATGAAAAACGAAATTCTCACAGGATTATCGGAACGCAAGAGCTGGAGTGGCAGCTCGGATCCTTTAACAATACATATAAACAAAAATGCACAGCTTTACACTTGATCGCTTGAAATGAGTGTCCATAAATTCAAGTTATACAGTGATGGTTCACGAGAAAGTTCCAAAAGATCAAATGTTTCGAAAATCACCGAGTGATCTTATCCTCTTTTTAGTTTCAGTTTGTCCATTGTTAACAATAGCCATGATTCTTACCGTCCGTACTGCCTTCACTTTCTGATGTTTTTCAACTTTCTTAAGTAAGTCCAAATTGCCGGCCGTTAAGTCTTCCTGGATGGCCATTTTCATTCCTTTTAATTTTCTCCGGGAGCGTATCACTTGGTCCCTCACATCGTGGAGTGTAAATTTGGCAATAATGATCCTTGGTTTACCATCTAAAATTAGCGCCGACCATTATTTCTAAGTACCTCAGACTTGGCTTAATTTCTTGTAGTATTGTTCTGTAATGCAGGTTTCTTTTCTCCCTCACATGTTTCATTTCCCTCCATCCTTTGTGTAGTTTGCCAATCGTTTGATCGACAAGCATGACTTGTATACATTTTGTAGTACGTCATACTTGTGTAAAATTAAGACATTCAAAGTAAGCACTTTGCATTCTCAAACTTCTTTGCATGTCTTGTATACCAACTACTTTTTCTAATATAGAAATTGTGATCCATTCATCGTTGTTTTTTTTCCCTTTGTTCTTGTTTTATTCTTTGTATGTTTGTTTCCATATCAAATGCGTGTTTACATCAACTCAATGCGTTATTGTAACTTGTCCATTCGTTATAATTTTGATATCTTTTACTATAGTATTTTATGTTCGATCATAGAACTCACGGAACTCATGATGACATGCGTTTAATCCAGGCTTGCTCTTACTATACCAGTGACGATTTTAACCGTTTAGCCTTTTCTGCAAAAAAAAAATCATATTCAGTATTACATGTAAACGCAAGAAGCCTAACTAAGAATTACGATGCATTAATTAATCTTTTAATCAAACTTGAAAACCATTAATTTAATTTGATTGCAGTAACTGAGACTTGGCTAAGTAGTAGTACGACTACAAACATTGACATTGATGGTTATAAATAAATACGTTGCCATAGACATTCAAAAGCGAGGTGGTTCTGTAGCCATATATGTTAAATGATACCTGAGAGTTCTTCTACGACCTGATCTAAGTATCTGTTTTGCGATTAGTGCTGACAGTTTATTTATTGAAGTTATAACTGACAATTGTACAAATTGAATAGTCGGGGTTATCTACAGACTACCATATATTTATATTTGTCGTTTCAATGATGAGCTTGATAATTGCTTGAATACCATTGCTACTGAAGTAAAAAAAAATGCTTTTTAGCAGAGAGTTACAGTATTGATCTCTGTCAAAATCATATAAACTAAGACGTGCTTAAGTATGCAAATAAAGTGAGACCTTTAACCTACGATCGCCCCTCAATTTAGAGATAAATATTCACAATTCAAGGCATAATTACAATATACAAAATTTTACATTACATTCACTGTAATGGTGAAACTGGAAATTTGCAGTAACGTCATATATCCAAGCTTTACTTATAAGGATATAAGTATGCTAAGAAGTAGACACTAACTGTTCACTCCAAGAATACATATAGCAACTAAGCTTACACTGTTAAAAATATCCGTAATTTTACGGTAAAAGTACTGGCAGCCAGGACGCCGGTGCTATTCTGTAAAATAACAGTTTTTCGAACGTAACGAAATTAAACGTTAATATCGTACAGTTTATTTAACGGTTTGAAAATTACGCCGTAATACTGAAATTTTACGGCAATAGTACAGTTTTAGCATTGTTTTTTAACAGGGAAATGCAACGTCATTTTACGGTGTACCGTTATTTGACGGGGCAAAAATCACGGTGTAATACCGTAATTAAACTGCAAAAGTACGCGGTAAACAGTAATTTAACAGGGGAAATATGTTATTTAACGGTTACTTAACCGTAACGTTATCAGGGGCGTATCCAGGATTTTTTTAACCCGGGGGGGGGGGCGCGAATTACTATCTAAGAAAATTTCTGGTTTTGATATCCCCCAGATCACCGGAAATGGCACATCTCGGGCTTGAAAATGACCAACCAGATGTACACTTTTGCCTGAGAACCAAGTATTTCCCAATAGTTTTTTTTTATCCATAACCTTTTTGAAGATTTTCACTAGTCACACATCATGTTCGACCTCATCGCATCTCCTGTGGGTCATTGCTTTTGTGGGTGATTCTACGTCGCGGCCCACAATACCCGTCAGTCCCACTGTTTAAGGTTTTAAGCCCATTATTTGTTTAGAATTTGAAAATTCACATTTCTCGTGAAATAAATTCACTTCAAAACATACCCATTATGTTTCACAAAATGTTATCTATGGACAACTAATATAGAAAAAAAACTCCTTTCACCCGTAACAGACCGGTCAAAATTGCACGAGTAGAGGTAAGTATGTTTAAGAATGTTGGTCAGGGAATTTTCGAAAATTCAGACACAGTTAATTTATTGCTGCATGGGCACAGATAACCTTGGACAATGGTGGAGACGCGTGTCTGATCTCTGACACTATCTAAGCGGAGCGCGACCATTGGTTCGCGCGTAGCGTACACGATTTTTTTGGGCAAATATACCTCCCAGATCGCCGGAAATAACACTTCCCAGACCCAATGATGCTCCCAAACCTCCTTAAGTTTTAGACCTTATGGCTTAGAAATTTAGTTTGGAGAAATACATGGGCGTCTGCAGAAAAAAAAAATCAGGGGACAAATAATCCAAGTAGACTTTTGTATACGATGGGTATGGGTTCCTTTCCCAGAAAACAATTATAGACTGCCGCAAATGCAATTTCCGTCCTATATTTAACAACTGTGGATAAAATAATATAATAAAATGAGAACTGGACGTGAAGCTAGCTGAAATTGGCAACACACAGTGTGAGTTGTTAACGATTGATTTGTTCGCACTCAGTCCGTTTTGCTGACCACAATTTACCAGTCTCGTGTATAGATTATGTTTCACATGATTGAATGTGTTAATACTTCAGCGGAGAAGTCATGCATAACAGTGTCAATACTAATAATTCTCGTCTTTTATAGCATGCCATTTGCACAATGCTTGACCAAACTGCGCCAAAGTTCAATACAGGGGAATTTTAAATGCAACGTTTGGTCAAGACAATTTGGTAGGGGCACGGTATATCATGTCTCCGCCACTGAAAAAGTTGGTGGGGACGCGTCCCGCTGTCCCTGCCAGGATCTGCGCTCATGTTTTGGTGTACAAATATTAAAACCTCTTATAACGGCTACTATAAAACTTCGTTGAAGGAAATTAAAAATACCAGATATTTCCGAAACCGAACACTACACACATAGACAGTTTGGAGGCTGTTTATCCTGGAACGCCATTTTCATGCTCACTGATATGATGTGATATCTGCCGTTTGCTTTACAAATTCGAATAATTGAAATGAGACTAAAATAAATAAATACGGTGACTTTTATTTGTTTATGGCAATGCCCCACATTCTTTTCATTTAGAAAGACGCACAGTTTTAAGTTCATTACACACTGAAGGCTTCGATTCTCTATTTGCTTTCAGTTTAGGGAAGATCTTGGGATTTTCATCCTTATAGATATCGCTAGATATTGCTAGATATCCATACAGTACAGTTTCTTTGGTATTTCTTGGGATTTTTCGGACCTGATCTTGGGAAATTGCAAAATCGGGAGTGGT
>KN885339.1:31591-50240 GCA_000934455.1 Apostichopus parvimensis
CCAGAAGATGTCAATACAGCTGATATTTTATTGTTTAATTTTGTAGGTCAGATGCAGTTGCTTTATGGGGAAAAAGCAATGTCTTCCAATGTCCACTCATTAGTCCATCTTGCAAAAAGTGTCAAAATGTGGGGACCTCTTTGGACACATTCATGTTTCCCTTTTGAAACAGCAAATGGAGAAATAAAGAATGTCTTAAAGGGCAATAGGGGTATAATGCTACAAGTCATGTACAAGTTTTTCCTTGTAAGGGCTCTGCCATTGTTTGGAGCAAATTACATGGTATCCGACAGAATCAAAGCCTTCTGTAAGGAAATGCTTTCTCCGCGAAAGCTCAAGCCAACAGAATTTATGGATTCAGTGGAATTATATGGCGCAGGCTCTGTTCAGCTATTAAGTAATGCTGAGCAAAATGCTTTACTTGTCAATGAACTTGAAGTGGTAAATGAAGCAGTGGTATATAAGCGTTTGGGGAAAGATGGTATCATATATCATTCACAGCAATACACCAAAGCTACACGGCGCAACTGCACAATGTTTTACTTGTCAAATGGACAGGTTGGAAAGATCCAAAAAGTGTTATGTATACAAAATGAATGCATTATTTTGTATAAAATGATGCACTTTGTCCCAGATAATGGTTTTCAAGACCGACAAAACAATACTGATGTTTTCCACATAAAGTTGTGTGCACATCTTTCTGAAAATGTCTCAGCAATTGCAGCAACTGAACTGAGTGGAAGTTGTTTTTTAGTTGATGTTGGCGAGAGGAGTTTCATATGTTTCCCAGCCAGCTATGTGGCTTTATAGTATTGCACATATATATTTGACAAAGATAGGTACACAGCACTAATTCATTTAATTATGTGAACTCAACAACATTGTTACTTATGATTAAGAACAGAGAGAGTTAGCAACCATTAATTATATCAATCATATACAATATACATGCTAACACACACAATAAAATGGGGGCCTTGGCCTTCTTTTTTTATGTCTAATGAAACCCTGGGTAGAACAATCCATGAGCAGGCTTTTGTTCACATGTTCTACATGTTTTGGGCCAGAAAGAGTTACTGTACATATTTTACCTGTGGTCAGTGCAGTGCAATGACAGCTGTTCAGCTAGAAAGTTGCAATCTACATGGTTTCACTCAACCATGAAAGTCATGGGGATAATTCATTTGGGGGTGCCTGATGCTGCAGCCTTTAATTGTTTAACCTTTGTGAATGCAACAATGCAATTTCTTTATACTTCATGGAATATATAGTTTGGACATGGAATATTACTTTTTCCATCTTACACTGTATTATGATATTACAATGTGCAAATATATAATACATCATATCAACGGTTATATATTATATAATATAGAATAAATCTATATTATAAGCTAATACACTGTGTGTTTTGTTTATATAATTTTTTATCCTTTCATGGGGGAGGTAACTATCAGTACTTTATTACAAGTTCTTAGATTAGAACTAGGGCATTGGAATATGTCACTACCTGTATATACTGTATATATATATTAATCGATCGGTGAATTAACTGGTTCCTCATCTTACCATTAAGCCAATCTATCCTACTTTTACTTCTATATCTTCCTCATCAAAAATTACCTTAATACTTCATGCGATACAGTTTGAACATAGAGTATTACTTTTTTCAACTTATTAAGATATTACAATGTGCAAATATATAAAACATCATATCAACGATTTTGCATGATAAAGAATAAAACTATATTATAAATTGAATGCACTGTGTGTTTTGTTTATTTTTTATCCTTTTATGTGGGAGGTAAATAACTATCAGTATTTTATTGGTAATGCATCATTACAAGTTCTTAGATGAGGACCAGGGCATTGGCATTGGGAAATGTCTCTAGCTACCTGTAGATACTGTCAATTAATTGGTTCCTGTTCTTAACATAAAGCCATTCTATCCTATTTTTAGTTGTATATCTTCTTCATTAAAAACCTGTAAAAACCAACAGCCTACTTCAAACCCCATCTAACCTGTGCAAAACCAGTGAACCCTAGTTCAACCCCAGCTAGGCAGGTTCACAAGTCAACAGTCTAAACCCAGTTGGGCCAGTGCAAAACCAGTGAAACCTAGTTCAACCCAGCCGGGCAAGTTCACCAGTCAACATAGTCCAAACCCAGTTGGGCCAATGTGAAACCTAGTTCAAACCCAACAGGGAAATTTCACCAGTCAACATAGTTCAAACCCAGTTGGGCCAGTGTGAAACCTAGTTCAATCACAACAGGGCAAGTTCACCAGTAAACACAGTTCAAACCCAGTTGGGCCTGTGCAAACCAGTGAAACCTAGTTAAACCCCAGCTGGGTCAGTTCATATCAGCCAATAGTCCAAACCCAGTTGGGCCAGTGCAAAACCAGTTGAAACCTAGTTCAACCCCAACAGGGAAAGTTCACCAGTCAACATAGTTCAAACCCAGTTGGGCTAGTGCAAAAACCAGTGAAACCTAGTTGAAGCCCAACTGGATCAGTTCAAACATAGTTCAAACTCAGTTGGGCCTGAACAAACCCAGTTGAACAATGTGTAAACCCAGTTGAACCTAGCTCATGTTCAGCATAGCCCAGTTGGAACCCAGTAAGACCCAGTTAAACACAGTTAAACACCAGTTAAACATAGTAGGCCCTAGTAGAACCTAGTTGATTTTTTAACTGGGTTCAACTGGAATTTCTACCAGGGTACATTTACATTTTTCATTTGTGTTGGGATTTGGCATACCGGTCTTAAAATAGTAACCGAACTCTTCCTAAGTTATATACTTATAATTTTACCCTTCTCTCAAGAGGGAGAGAGAGAAAGGGGTTGTGGTGTGTGTGTGACACTTTAATTTGTTTTCACGATAACCCAACAAGAGAATAATTGTTCACTACGTTACTTAGTTAGTGGGAGGTTCATAATATGCTAATGAACCCAATAGATTTTGGTGCTCACAATGAATATAAATGAGGTCACAGGACCAAACGTCAAAATCTTCAAATTGCATAGACTAGACAACCATAAGTCACAGTTTCATCTAACGTGATTGTGTTATTGATATGTAGCCTACACATGGCGATGTGTGTTTCAATTGATAACATGTGTATTGATGAGGAGGTTGTGTTACAAGTTTTTTATGATTAATAACTTCAAAAGGCAATTATTGATCATTGCCATTTTTAGTAAGTAGGTGAACCTAATTGTTTTTGGTGCTCATGTCATAAATAATGATGAGCTTAAGCTTAAGGGTGAGGGATTATATATCAAATTGTCGTTACTTATGTGGAAACCATATATGTTTGATCTTCATACTTGGATTAATGATATTTGTAGAAAGCAGACACATGCTGATGTGTGCTACAAATGGTCATGCATATTTATGTAGGGCCCTGGCTAGCATTATTTTTGTACACATTATTTACGAGAAAGCTTCATCATTTCATACTTGGTGTGTTCCATGTGAATCAAATCAATGAGCAGCAGCAAAGAACCATGAAATGTTTTCATTCTGATTGTGTTTTGGTACTCGACAGGTGAACTGGATGATTTTTTTTTTTCACTTAGAGAGAGAGAAGCGATGGAGATTGTATCTTCGAGAAAGTAGCAAAGTCCCAATATATTAAGGATTATTTATGAATATTCAATGCAAATTTTGTACAAGAAAGGTATTAGCTTTATCATCATTGCATTGATCACGGTACTTTTTATGCTCACCGTTCCTTTCTTGTGTTTCTTTACTGCAGTCTGTGAAGCAACATGCCAGTTACTCCAGAATTGTATTGCTTATATTTTTGTTGTTCTTGTAAGTACGTGAAAGGAGACTTCCGGAGGCCGACGGCGTGACTCGTACATGCTATGAAAGTTTTATTAGGCGTAAAGCAACATTGTATTTAGTGGAGCGGGTCCGGGGCTCAGAGTTTAGTCTCGAGGCGACGGCTTCTTCCTTTTCTTAATTTAAGTAAGGTAGTTAAGGGTGCCTCGTGTGTGCGTCACGTCGACAGAACCCCAACAGCAGGTTAGTTCATTAAGTAATTCATTATATGTGCTCTGTGTAGTTAAAGCTATGATTTATGTCCATGTTGTAGCGAAGTAAGGCCTTTATTTGCTCTAAAAGAGCTTGATTCTTTACTTTGTGAATTGTATTAAATTTAATAAGAAATATTTTTCGCTTGTTTGCTCTCAGAGAGTCTGGTTAATTCGCTAATATACATAGCATTTCTGAACTTCTAGATTTAAATTTAATTGCCTTCTTTTAGTTGTCCTGTGTCGTTAATTACTTAAGAGATTTAGTACTCCCCTAACATGTTGTAGCGTGTCTCTCCCACCCCCCTCTTTTTACACCATGACCTCTGGTGACCTCCAGTTGCCTGAGTAACCAACCACCGCCCGGGAGCTATATTATGTTCCCCTTACCCTAGCATAACCTTTACAATCTCTTAGCTAGTAGCACACACATGAAGTCCTCTTACAGCACACTTCCTAGAAAGATGACTAACAGTTTCTATTTACAAGCCAACATTAAACATAATAGCATGCTTTTCCAACCTATAAGTCCCACTTACGCTTTGACCTCCACAGTTTCTCTCTACAACAGAAACCTCACACCAGTCGGTGAATTGAATATCTCTACACTGATCTATGTCAAGAAAGTAAAAATCAGTATGATGGCATTTCCAATGATGTTATAATATCGTCATTCCTTAATAAAAATATTCCTTTATAAAATGTGTGAACATAGTAAATTCCTGTCCCGTCCTCTGTAATGCACTGTCAGAGTAGTAGATATCTAGCTAGGTGAAGGTGAAGATCTAATAAACCCAGTTTAATTCAAGTAGTTGTTTGTGTCCTTATTTCTCGTTCACTCACCACTGTGACAGTTTGTGTTGTGTGTAAACATGCTGAAAATAAAATTGTAATGATAAGCAAGTTTTGTAGAGATTTGACGTCCTAACTGATAAATAATCCTACATAATCAAATTCGTACATAATGAACAAAATTGATGTGTACAGAATGTGTGTCTTTCACAACCGCTTTTACCAAAGTCCATGTTTTACTTTAAGTAGAAAATATAAATCGAAAACAACATCCGCCTTTGCTGCAATGCAAGGACGGACCATTAATTCTAGTTTGATTGGATCCCTCATACATTGTGTGTAATCAGTGCAATTGTGGTAATAAAAAATGCAACCTGTGTTCGAATCGATCTTGGTAACTGTCGAGACGTTAACTTACTGAGAGAGGTCATGCATTACTTTTAAACATTTTCAGTACTACACCTTGCTCAACGGAACCTTGCTCAGTTACTTTTTGTTTTGTTGAGTCCCTCTCTCGTCTTTTAGATTCGTTGTGCCAGGGGGTGCCAAGTGAAATGCGTTCAATATGCAGATGACGTCACATGTGTTGTTTCGAGTCTGGGCCCTTTCGTGCCCTCTCGCAGGATTGATCTATCTTTGAGAGAGCTACCGGGGCGAAGTTGAATCCGGAAAAGACAAAGGGCCTTCGCCTTGGTAGCTGGAGATACAGAGACTTACCATTCGGTGCATCGTGGTCGGATCAGAATATCAAAATTAATGGTATATGGTTCGGCTACGATACACCCTGTGATTTCACCTGAAACGAGAGAGCTGAGGTATTTGAGAGCAGGCTCAACACATTTGGCACCCGCTGGCTTTCGATCTTGGGGAAATTCACCGTTATTAATCGTTTTGTTTCGCCCATCTTGTGGTACCCGGGCGCGGTGTATCCAATTCTGCGTCGCGTCCTGGTGCGGTTGGAGAGAGCGATATTTTCATTTATTTGGTCGGGTGGTACAGAGCTTGTCAAAAGGGCGGTAATGTACCAAAAACTGGAAGAGGGTGGGTTAGGGGTGGTTCATCAGGGAAGTAAATTGACCTTTTTGTTACTTAGGCAATTGTTTGTAGCGGTAACTGACCCAGTGTTGCCTTGTTCATATTTTGTACGTTTTTGGGGCGGGTTACACCTGCGTCGATGGGTCCCGGCGCTGTTTAGCAACAGAAAACCGCATAGTAGTACTCCAAGTAGGGCGGTGCGTGTAATTTGCTCCGCCCATATTGAGTTGCCCCCTGTTGACCTGACACGGCTGTCCCTCGTCCACAGTTCCTTGCGGGATAGGGCCTTGAAAGCAATTTTTGAACAGGGACACCATTCTGCTGAAGTATGGCGTTCGGTGCATTCAAGGCTGATTGGTTACAGGCTCCGTGATCTTGCCTGGAAGATTGCACACGGTGCCTTGGTGACCAATCTAAGAAGGTATCATTGGCGATTGGGTGATGGACTGTGCCCTAGGACCGGCTGTGACAGCTTAGAGAGTACTGTTCATGTTTTTTGGCATTGTTCCTTTGTTTTAAGCTTGTAGGAGTGGTTCCAGACCTGGACCGACCGTGTAACGGGAGACCGTTCATGGTCAGTAGGACAGGGCTTCGTTTTATATGGGGTAGACCCTCCAGTTTGTTCTGTTGCTGTGTTGCATCGTATTATTTGTGTTTGTGCTATTTTGAAGAAAATATTTGTAGGAACAGATGCAATTTAGTTTTTAGGGGAAATTTGCCAGTTGGCAGGCAGTCCTGGAGGCAGTGATGTGTGACATTCGTCTTCAGGTTGAAGGCGATGTTCGCCGTTTATCTGGGGCTGCCTTTTTTGGACGCTGGTGTGCTGGGGAGGGGTGTTTCGTTTCGCTGCGTGCTGGTCGTCCTGTTGTGGTTTTGTAAATGTTTGAGTGGGCTGTTGTGGGTTGGTCTCTGCAGGTCGGTGGGCGTATTCTACTGTTGGCTCGCTTGACTTGAGTTTTCTTTGTGAGAATTGGATGGTTGAATAGTGCCGTTTGGCCGTGACGTTTTGGATCCCGCAGGGCGGGTCACGTAACAAGCAAACCTTGCTCAATGGTACTGCGAACAATATATATTTGCAAACCACACTATTCCATGCCTGTGCTGTTTTATTTTCAGTGACCACTACCTCGTGCTGTTGTCAGATTAGACTATATATGTAGTCTTCTATGATTTAGTTACTTAACGTTAACACAACATGGTTACACCATTGCGTGATTCCAGTTAATTTATAGATAATGCATGATTCAAACAAATATCTGCTAGTCATGTACTCTACTCTGAGCTATCAAATCCCTTTTAAAATTGTTAAATTTCTCTTGAAATTCCGGTCTGGCACTATTTTGTTGATAAGTAGATATATTAGTTTCTAGTTTACATCTATAGTAAAGAAACCGAATGTGAGGTTATATATGAATTTCTCAAATGTAGTAATGTAGTATTGTGTGTTTAGTAGTAGTAGTAGTAGTAGTAGTAGTAGTAGTAGTAGTGGTAGTAGTAGTAGTAGTAGTAAGTTGAGACTCGTCTATCCGACATGCTCAGTGATTAACCTCCGCCACGTATGACGATCTTGTGCAAGGTTTATTGCTTCCTCGAAAATGTTAATGTTAACGTCCTTAAATTGCAACTTTATTTTCCAAGCAAGGTAGTCACGGGCCTTCCTACTGGCTTAGCAGTATGTCTCAATGCTTTTCTAAAAGCAACATTTGTTAAAGCGTCCTCCTGGAGTCTTGCTACATGACCGAAAAATCTCAATCTTCTATGTTATGGGTGACCAAGGTATTTGGTTGGTTTCAATGTAGAGCTCATCGTTTGATAACCAATTGTTATTGGTCAATATAATGTTGACAATATTACAATGTAGTCTCCTTTGAAAAGTGTCAATTTTGCGATCAAGTTCCTTCATTGTGCCCCACAGTTCGCAATTGTACAAACATATACTCTTTAATAAAGCCTCGAAATCCTAAGCTTAATGTTTCGGCTTATGTTTTGCTTTTGAAAATACTTGACAGTATGTTGAAAGCACCGTTGGTTATACCAATTCTTCGGTTAATATCTTCTTCGGTCCACAGCAAGCTTCCAACATACACTTATTCCAACTTTCATTTCCTTTTCTTGTAATTGAAAAATTCTCAGTTTTTGTGCAATTGATTTTCAGATTCCTTCCTGTCAGTTTCTCAGAAACTCGTTTTTCGATAACTTGCAGTATATGCTGACCAGTTGATGCCCAAGAGATATCATCAGCGTATTGCTGGTCTACTGTGGAAAAAGAGTTGGTGGTTGTGCTGTAATCATGATCAGCTAACTGAGATGGCAGGATAACTGCATCGATATCTATATCATCTGATTTCAAAGAATTGGCTAGATAAGTTATAAAAATGGTGCGCTTGCACTATCTCCTTGTGGTGAACCAATGTTAGTGGTAAAAGGCAGTCCGAGTTTGCCCTCTAGTTTGATGGTGTAGGAGACGTTATCGATTAGCAGTGATATTAGGTGAAGTTTGTCGTTGTCAAGAACCTTTTCTAGGTCATTAAGCAAGGATCCTCTTTGAATTGTGTCGAACGCCTTGCTCATATCTAAGATCAATAGATTTATAGTGTAACTTACGGATGTTGCAACGCTGTGCAACTTCCTGAAGTGTAGGCAGTCTGGGTAATGGGGAGCATATGCTTATCAATTAACGGACGAATCCTCCTGGCCACACAAATCGCAAGAATTTTCCTTAGTGTTGATATTAAAATGACTGGTCGTTAAGTTTTCTGGTGGACCTTAAGTCTTTCCCGGTTTTTGGATAGGAGTTAAGATTCCTTGTTTAATTTCAATTGGGCAGTCTCCTGATTCGGCTATACTATTTAAGATATTTGCTATGTGTGTGTGTGTGCATGGGGCATATTTGAGATGAGACTGCTTGTTTAATTTCATCTTCATCAAAGGGCGTGTTTAGTTTTTCTGGAAACACGTTTGGTTTGGGTACTGGGATATTGCAGTTAAAAGTCTTTTCGGAATGTTTGCTGAATTTATAATTTTTGCGTCGGTATCTCCTATGTGTTTGTGGCCAATTTTAATTGTAATGGGGTCTCTCTTACTTTTTTGTTGTACTACTCTTATTGCTTTAAAGAAACGGTGGGTGTCATCCTCACAATTTTCAAATTCGGAAATTTCGGAAATTAATTTTTATTCATGGGCAGTTTTGACTAGAAAATGTTGTTGTTTAATTATTTTGTTCCTGTTAGTTTTTAAATTTCTCTTTTGATCAATATCTTTACAGTTGTCAATTTGGAGTCTAAGGTATTTTTGTTTCTTGGATAAGTTTGCTATTTCAGTATTATTAAAACGTACTTTTTTTGTGAGTGAATTTAAGTTTCGGGCATTGTCTAAACACATTGTTGACAGTTCATTCCATAAGTAGCTGGTGATTGGGAAAAATTGGTTTCGTTTAATGTGTTAAATACGTTTTCATTATAGTCAATTTTGTTTGATTTAAGATGACAGGAATTACTACTTTCAACAGCCTTATTGACTGGATAAATTTTTCTTCTTGTTGAGCTATTTAAGGTGAAACTACTTACAATGATTTTGTGATCAGTGTTAATATGAAGGCCATTGTAAGCTCGAGCATCAATATTAATAGATTGGAGTTTAATGGGGCTATGATATAGTCAATTTAGCTTCTGATAAGGTTTCTGTGATTATTAGGTTAACAAATTACTTGTATAAGTGTTGATATGCTCAAGTTTGTGTTTGTAGAAAGTATTACATAAGTATAGATCGTTACGTACAATTAGGTCTGTTATGAATTCAACATTAGTATTAGTATTGCCAGTGGTGTATTTTCCAATATGTTTAGGAAAGAAAGGATTTGATGAGACAACTTTTGCGTTGAAATCACCACATATAATTACTTCTTTTTTATTGACAGTATTTAGTAGATCTTTAAGATTTTGGTTAAATTGTTCGGTTTCTTCAGGATTCTTATTTGTTATTACTGATGTACGGACATAAGCATTAATAATATGTAGTGGGTGGACTTTGTTATTATAAGTTCTATAAATGGTCAACAGAGCAAGGCGATCAGATATGGTTTTAAAAACAAGATCAATTCCTCTCTTAACAAAGAAACCTACACCGTGATATGAATTGCTACAAGCTGCTTTAAAAAAAGTGTATATGAATTGGATTGATCTGGCCTTTGTAATTTGACATCGTCTGCACCTCTAATTTTTGTTTCCTGCAAAGCGGTGATGTCAGGATTGTATCATGAGATGTCTTTAATTAATTAAAGTTCTTCTTCTTCTTTTGAAATCCCACGACAGTTTAGAGTACCGATTTTAATGATCTGTTCGTTGTTACGCATTCCAATACAGAGAAATGAATCCAAAATAGACAAGAAATATTCCACTCCCGTGGTAGTCCATAGTATAGGCTACTACAATATGACCGATAGGTCAGAAAAGTTGAAATTCGAAAATGCACTCGACTAAATTACTAGAAATAATGAATCCAAACTGTTGTAAACAATAGATCCGTTGGCAGAAACAATAAACATTGATACTAGAGTAAACGCAACAGGATGTGTTCACTAAAATGAGCAAAAAACAAACAAAATTCCGAAGAAAGATGATGCTGACAACAAGTCTAACCCAACGTATTTATGATTTATAATTTTGTGACTAACTTTGAAACTTCCAACTCAGTTATGGGCTTAATTTATACGTCATTTGTACCTTCCTGGGGCAGTGAACGAGGGTCTAATGATGTTATACTATCACCACCCTCATTTTTACTTTGACTAACTTTGCTTTAAATGATCAACAAACGACTCTATTGTAACCACACAATTCGTCATAGTTTTGCTTTGTACAGATCTATTGATAATGTCCCAGTAGTGCTTAGGATTGGAACTACGCATTTGCCTTAATTATCGATGCAAAGCAGTAAACGTTTCTTTTCTTTAATGCATTTTTCAAAGTTTTCTTATAACGCTTAGCATCATTCCCTTGCCTGGTGATTCTGTCTTTATATCTTGAAAGCTTAAAACCCTTTTTGACTAGATGTATTGCGATTTTAACACCTTGACACAGCTATTAAACCAACGATTTCTATTTTCGAAATTCTTAGCAACTCTTTTAGGATTTTTAACACAACTTTTTCCGCAACCGCCACATATAGCTTCTGAATAGAATCTACTGTATCATCAATTTCACTTTTTGATAATACCATCAAGACGTTCCGAAATGTTGCTAAGATCTACAGTGTTACTTAGATAGTTCCTTAACTCATCCTTCTTCTCGTCCTTCCATATAATCTTCTGTGAGGCTTTTCTCCAAACATGAATATTACTTTTACTACTAAAAACGCTCCTATCAGTGTAAATGCCACCGGGTCCCTATTCAGGAATATTTACAAAAATTGGTTTATGCTTATCGGACATTTAATTATCGAAGATATCTACACATAATTCATCAATATATGGAAATAGGTCTGGAGAGGTAATAACGTAATCGACAGTGCTCCTGTTGTAACAAGTCAATTGCTGATGTTGTGATCGGAACCTATTCTTCGATTAACAATATGTAGATCAATGCATCGACACACATCAATTAGTTGAATTGAATTGAATTGAATTCCCCTATAATACAGATTGAGGCATTAAGCTGAACGCAATCGTTGTGAGATCATTGAAGATACTCAAGTCATGGTGTGCAGAACCTTCATGAGGAATGTGGGTGGCACTAAGTGGTAGGTCTTTAGCAACGACAGTGTGGTCAAACTTTATCCAAAGTTGTTTTTGAGCAAATTTCTGAAATAACTTTATACGTTCCACCCAATGAGTGTAAGGTAAGCAACGCGATGCCATGAACACCCCCGAAGCGGCCTCCTGCAGGGATTTTTCTTGGAACAAATAACTGTACACTTATCGAGATGCTAGAACTAGAGCTAGGTTGATAGGGATGATTATGCTTAACGGAAATCGTATTAGTTTCGTATTGAGGTGTGGTCTCTGGGTCACTCTCGTGCTCATTAGCTGGTGCTTACCTGGATCATATTGTTATATATAACGTAAGTCCTGCACCCTTTCATCCCAACTCAGTTTAGGGATATCATCAAGATAGTTCAACACAACCTTTGTACTGCCCCTCATTTATCCAGAATACAGAAAATATTTCCATCGATTGTCCAAACTTTTTTGAATATCCTTATCATCCTTCATCATCTTCACAACCTTTCCTCTAAGTCTAGTTTGGTCATCGTTGATATAAACACTCTTTTACTGACTCTTAGCTTTCCAGTTGTTCTAGTTTATTTCTTTTTTTGAGACATACCTCACAATGGCGAGACAGTGCCTTTTGCCATTTCCATGAAGACGGTGGCAACTGCTTATATCATTTTTCTCAATGTCAACACCAAGTTGTGATGACAGTGATGACATCATTCTGCTGTTGCCAGACGCATTAAAAAAATATCACCAAATTTGAAAAAAAGAAATATCTTCACCATACAAACTTCTATGAAGATGTAGTTTGACCTATTGATGCAATATATTTTCAGCATGTTTATTAAGTAATCATCTTCAGCCACCGGAATATCCCTTTATGTCGGGAAAAAATGATAATCAGCAGTAGTTCACGACGAAAACTGTCTAGTCTTAACAAATGAAACCAACCACGGGTTAATAAATAAGCATTTGACCTAACTGAACTCTGCACCGTCACATGCAAAGAGTCGTTCTGTGCGGTGATCTTTCATTCATTTTAAATTGCTGCATTAAATAGAAATTGGAAATAAGCTATTGTATTGTTTAGGAGTTACTGTTTGCCAGCCTGTCCAAATAGAAAGGGTTGTGATTTTTCTCAAAAAGGGTTATGAACGCAAAGGTTTGCCAAAGTAAAAGCTATAATCAAGGTCTTCATGAGAATTGTATGGTCTCTGTACTTAAATCAGTATTGTTGTAATGTATTTTGAATATGTTGCCTCCACATTATCCAGAGATATATTTGGCATTGGCATAGTCCCCCTCCTATCGCCCTCAACCTACAGGTAATAACAACTCTATATAAATAATCAATGATTATTGAGTTAGTATCTGTATTGTCAATAACATTAACAGAGTATGTACATTTCTTTAACAAAATTAGAGAGTTCGTCAGCTCTCAGCTATTCTTGAAGATTCTCTTCACTTCTATACATACATTATATAGACACTATGAAGAAAAACAAAACATTTTCAGCTCAATTACCATGATGACATTCTTTCTGTTAATGCCATATGCATTATCAAATTACTATGATCAAATTTAACAAATTCATATCTTTCCACAAACAATGCTATGAGGATGTGGTTGACCAAAGGAAGCAGTAAATTTCCAACAATTGTTTTGAACCACTGGAATATGCCCTTTATGAGTAGCCAATCAGGAAAGGAATTACTGAACAGCATCTTTAAGTAACAGGTTGATGTACAAACTGACACATCAGTCCAAGTGCGAAATGTTACCTAACATTATCAAATTACAAAGAAAATCTTAAAAAGGTGTCTAAAAGATTGGCAACGTTTGCACTTCTTAATACACCATATTTACAAAAAATTTCAGGTTTCAACATCTGTTGACCTCAACTTAACTTCATGAAACAAAACTGTTAGATATTCGAAGAACAATGCACCTTCCATATGCAAAATCTGTCAAAATTACCATTTCTCTGATTTAGAACGATTCCACATTTTGCCATCTTTTGAATTTATATGACCTTTGAGAGCCACTAAAACAATCACAAACTTTTACCCACAATAGAGAAGCTATACATCCGTAGTATCAGGTTTGTTGATATATCATGTTGACAAGGTAGGGCGAAATACATGCACATACCCATACTGACATAACTGTATATGTTATATGTAATTGTTTGACTATTAAAGACCAACAATAGAGACTTTTTGATGAACATAAAATCCCACCAGTTTGCATGTATGTAATCCTTAACTCACTCCAATTACATTGCTGTAATTAACTTTACCAATTTCGGACGTTAAATACGTGAAAAATAGTAAGAAAAGTCAGCTTTATAGCAACCTACTTCAGACATTCCTGAAACATCAGGTGACCATGTGACGTCACCGTTGGTATACCTCACTCACAACAATACGTTTAGTGTGTAAAGTTGTATACTTGAGCTGCCAAAAACATCAACGATATTACTGCTTTTTCCACGAAATGCCACAATTCTGTGTTGTTGAGGTTGCAGATATATCTCAGCCAAAAAAAGCATCAGCTTTTGTAGCTTTCCGCGTTGAAGAACCGACGTAAAACGCCGTAGACTTTGGATCAATTTTGTGAGATCCACACGGAGAGATTTTTAGCACCCGGAGTAGTTGATGCCCATGAGTCCACATGCATGACCCTGCCTCTGTGTAAGCTGCAAATGTCTCATTCTACGAAACTTATATACTTTCGAAAGCTGTGTCGGACAAAGCTAATGTGAAATTGACCCTTTCAAGTCTCCTCGTAAACACGCCATGGACGTCCTTACATGTAACATTATATCACGCAATTGACAGTATAATATTTACTGTAAGAGATGACCTTGTATATACCGTGCCTAGGGTGGCATTGTTAGTACATGTCGTGAGTTACAACTACCGCCGGGGTTGGCTCACAGCATGTGTAAATAGTCATGTTAGGATTCCATCGCATTTATCTATTTCATTTGTTATATTCCAGTATTTTGAGTTCGTGATACATGTGTTATATCGTCTGTTATGTGTATTCCGGCATCTGCATGGTCCAAGGAGTTGAATAAAAACGGTACTATGTAGCGATCGGACGTTTTATTTCGTAGTGACTGTCTTGTGATTGTGGGATGTTACTGGTCAAGGCCTGTTTCAACTAGACCTTTTATGTTTAGTGTCTTTTTGGTAATTCGTTGACAGTAACGTAAGCCATTTCCCCGTCACATATCACGCATGAGGCATCTTTTAGGTAAATACTTCTGTTCAGTTTGCGGTATCTTGCGATCAAATTGTATTACGGAATCGGCAAGCTGCTTGCATATTCTACAATATATTGTACCGTATTGACAATATATTCTACAATATATTGACGCTCCGCTATGTAAACGATGCCTCCATTTGAGTGGTAATTTTGCTAATAAAATAACCCATTTTACTAAATTTTATGCTTAACATTGTCTTAAAACTAGTTGTTTACCTTTATGTGTTCTTGTTTTAAGCTAACAGCTTTTCAAACACTCGAAATTGGAAGTCAAATACAGTACAATTGTTCGCTATTTGTGTATAAACAGTGCCTATTTCAGCGTTTGATTTTCGCGGTCTACCAATGGTGACCAGAGACTCCTTTGGGTCAATCTCTGTTTTCAGACATTCCAGAGGTACATGTCACGTGACTACTTAAAATGTCCATTTTCGTAGTCGTTTTTTGATGGGTTATAGTAGGTTTTCGAAGATTAATGTAAACTCCCAAATTAATGGAAAATCCCCCCAAAAAATGTGCCTCCATAGTTGGTCTTTTAAGGTTAGTATACCAATATGAACGTAGTCACTCATAGAATATACATACATAACCATATTAGACAGAGAGGAGAATATTTCATGTAACTCCTACCGGTGTAATTACACTAATAGTCCTGTGTTTATCAGCTCTGACTGTAAATAACAGTTTGAACAAAATTTATCACCGACTTCCTTATCCCCTCACATGTGAATACATTCTGAGGTACAGCACCACTGGTGATATGATGTTCGTATCTATCATATTTGCTTACAATAACCCAAAATATGATTTCAGTCATTATTCTGGGCACAATGTTGCTTGAACTACAGGATTTTTCCATCTAAAATCTCTGACAAGTTTTGCACATTCTTCATTGCCTTGTTCTGTTAGGGCATTTTCCAATGTTGTGATGTTTGTGGGAGATATCAATGATGTTTTGCTCAGCTTCTCTAACAAAAGAGTTCCTGGTGTTTTATGCTTCTTGATATCAGTTATCCCTTCCTCGGGAAGTTGGAAAATATTTGCCAGCAGGGTAGATTGGTCTTTATCAAGATGTTCTGATAAGTTCTGCTTTAGCTGATCAAAAGATTTGATGATGACTGTGAAGTTGAAAGAAAAGGAAATTGATAATATTGTTTATACATTTCTCTACATACAGTTAATTCAAAATATCTTGTTTCGTGCAAACAATATTCAGAATTGTGAGACAACGGATATGTGTTTCTTGCACACACCAGCAAAATAAAACTTAAAAGCCCAATGCTGTTAATGCGATTAGACAAAACAAAATGATTTAACTCCAGAATGTATATTTTGGAACAAGCGGTTGAAATTCATTTATTTTTAGTTTTCACTGCAGTGAGACTACAATACAGTATATATACTCAGTCTTTAAGTGTGTTGCGTTGGTGTCATTACATATGTTTCCTTAATATCATATATTAAAAATAGCTGATAGTTAGTCCATCAGTTGACATGGCAACTGCAGCCATGACTCATCTATGCAAAGTAGGACTAGGTGTACACATCTCATATGTTAGGAATTTAAGGCAGTATGTACAATGTTGATGTATACATAGTAATATTACATGTTCATATCTCACAAGAAAGGATTGGAGAGCAAACATCAACACGTTACATATGGCCCACAATATTATTAACAGCTTTAAATTTTAAATAACGTACTGATTACTCACATTTAGGTAGGACGAGCTGGAATGGAGATGTGATTTGGTCAATATGTAGTAATTTGTCAATCTGTGAAGAGGAAATGAAAAGAAAAGCGTGATGATTCTGCTAGAAAATTAGTTTGTCTCACCCTATCAAATGACAGTGTTCGTCAAAATATGGTGATAATGTTATGATATGCTAATTAGAACTTACTGTTTAGGCTTTAATTAATGTATTAATACATGTGTGATATGAAGACGGCTTGTCTGTTTTTTTGGTGTAAAATTGTAAAATTATATTTGAAACTTGTATAATGTTAATCAGTTCATCAATTTAAGCAAACAAAGTGGAGATTTGAATAGACAATAACAAGACTTAATTAGAGAATTTAAAAATAGTAAACAAACATAATACAAGGAAAATATCAAGGAGTCTCAGTAGCTAAGATAAATCCAAAGTAAAACGTTAAACTCCTAGTATTCAAATGTGTCTATGTGTGAATTTAAAACTAATATAAAGTTACCTGCAACTGAATATTAAGCTGGAAAAGATTCTTCACGGACATCCCAAATTTTGCTGATATTTCCAGATTGACAGTATCTTTGATCCCTTTATTTTGAAGATTGAATTCTACCCTGTATCTGTTTTTTGACCATAGGGATTCCACATCAACATCCTTTACGAGAGAAAAATCAACAGACGATTAAAGGAATTGTCTAGTGGATGATTTTGATACCTTGTCCTTGTAGTTCTTACTTCGTTTTTTTCTTGTAGAAATCTGGTTTTTAAATTCACCAGTTTCTCACCAAAAGTACCGTTTGTTCGAACGCATCAATGTGGTGATTGACGTAGTGCAGGCAAATAGGCAAAACAGGCGATTTAAAGTTAGCACTCTCATTCCGCAGCAAATACACTCTCACGTGTACACGCACATGTGATTGCCTTTTATATATTACGTAGATATCGCAAACGTATACAGCCTACCATGCCCAGTTGGTATACATATATAGCGTTGCACATAATATGCTCTCACACTTTAACCACAGTTCATAAACTGTTCTTCGTAATCGCTGAATAAAATTCACGGATCAAATTTACAGTAAAAGGAAACTTGAAAAGTTTTCGGAACACAGACAGATGAAACTTGGCGGAATCGATGTCAGAGCAGAATGTAGTACCAATAAGCCTAGGCTTCGCAGAACTGTCCATATGTAAACGTTAGAGTAGCCTACATGCGAACATTCTTGTATAAATAACGAAGAGTCGATCTAACTCCATATATGGCGGCTTAAGGAGTTTTTGAAAACATATCTAACTTATAAGAAATGTCACCGAAAATTAAGAAAGAAATTAAACTATATACACGCGCTTTTTGTTCTGATTAATGTAGGTATTATACGGAGCGTGGGTTATGTCGCAATCTGCAATTGCGAAAATGACGTCACGTTCTAGGCTGTTCAAATCAAATGTCCATCCTTAACGATTAAAAAATCGTTTCTCTGTCAAACGCAAAATTAGCGTTCTCATACTTTGACGACATGTTTGGAAAATTATTTATCATTTTTTAGGGTAACTTCTTAGGGCTACCAGACAATCCTTTTAAGTATTAGTTTTATTAATTTTTGAGGGCCTTAAAAATGGTTGTCAAAGTTGTTAGGGCAATGGGCTTCCAATTTAAAGTATGCAGCTTCCAGTACTGGCAATGGGCAAGGAAATTAATCTCAATTGTCAGTCTTCTTCTAGGTGTATACATTGGAATATACAAGGTAATTTGTCAATATAGCTGTATGTACATTGACAACACCCATGTTCCCCAGTAGACACATATATGTTAAACTAAAATACAATGCTTTGGCCTTCACACAAGACAACAAATGCAGATCACCTGTGGAACAGTAATTAGCTGCTTTCTTAACATTTTGCCGACACATAAATAGGAACATTTAACAAATATTACTAACCACTTTTCTAGGATGTGGATTACACTGTGATGTACTGGAGTTAGTGCTAACATGTAAAGTTGAAGTCATGGATTTGAGTAGAACAGACACAGGATCATGAATTATGGTTCCCATTTGCTGGTAGATTTCTTCATTAATTAGACTCTAT
>KN885339.1:50405-74597 GCA_000934455.1 Apostichopus parvimensis
ATAAATATATAATATAATTTGGTGTCTGATAGGATGCATTATCAAAGACCATTAATAATCTAACCACCTTTGTTCTGAAAAATACATCTTTGCTGTCTAACCTTGAACACCTTGTCAAGGTGTGTTTACAAACGTGTCTGTAATAACAAGCTTGTTGTCAGTTGTCAATGACCCAAACAATAATCATTGAACATTCAGTTTTGTTCTTGGACATCTAAGCCATCTGTTTATGACCACTGTACAGTTCTTATTTTCAAAAATTAGTGACGACAGACAGCCTTAACCAGCTTATCTCACTCGACCCTTCCCTTAACTATTTCATCACAGTTTGACTTTCAGAAGGATTCAGCCTGTAGATCAAGCTAGAACTTTCTCATTTCCATCGCTAGTAGCTATGGTTAACAATGTATCAATCCTATTCAATTATGTGTATGAATCATGTGTCATTGGCAGACAACTCGAATCCATGAGATAATTAGCAATACCACTTGAGCTGACAAAATCTGCTACTTACTTCATGTTCCAGTGTGTCATCATTATGAAACCAAAGATGGATTGTCAATTGATCCCCCGAATCAGAAACTCTGTTTACAATAGGTAAAATACAAACACGCTTCCTCAACTTAGGTATGAAAGGGACATGGAGACCAATGAGACAGGGTTGTTGAGCTTTAACTGCAAGCTGCTGACTTTTCATAGAGCAGTTAAGGTGTTTCATTTCTAAGCTCCATTTGACAGATTTATCTGAAGAAAATTGTGAAACATTTTGCTAGTAAGTTTTATAACGTGGTGAAAGGTAGAACACCAATCCTAAACTATACCATAGATTAGTTTAAAGGGACTGTCTAGTGGTAGAAAATAGTGCACTGCATATATAAAACATCCAAATAGTACATTATCATGTTTCTAACTCTATGTACCGATGCAAAGTCCCTATAGAAAACCCTAACGTTAAACACAGCTTGAAGCGTATTATTTCCATATGGAACTGTTGTTCATTTCTACCTAAATTGTGCAACATTTGAAAAGTTTTCTATCAGGGTACAACTAAATAGAGAAAGGTTTCTTGATATGGAGATGATTTATCTAGACATTAGCTCCTTCTTGAGATATTGATTTCTACATTACAAAGAACCAGTAGGCTTAGTGATTTCTTCCCAATATTGTGTTTGTTTACTCAGGTGGTTTCACATTTCAATTATGACTTTCATTCCAGCTCTAATTAAGCAGTTTGGAAGGTTTGGAAGGTTTGCAGGCTTTCACACATTTTGACCTCAAATGACCTTTTGACCAGCACAAAACACTTTAAAGTTTTTGTACATGCCCCAGTGGATGTTAATAGAACATATGAAGTTCACACAACCTTCCTTGAATCATTGTGCTTACAAATGTTTAGACTTTGACCTCTACAGAATAGCAGGATTTTGGTATTCAATATGAAACCCCACACCTACTGTCAAATAACACCATTACCCAATTGTTGGCCTATCATGTATATAAGTCAAGGGATGGTACACACAAGCTTATAAACATACGGTTATGTTGATGATACAAATTTTAGTGACTATATATTACGCTTACTAGAGTAGAGAAACACACAGTAAAAGAAAGAAAGAGACCTGTTTGTGATACACCAGAGTACACATCAATATTCATCTGGTTAGTTGTAGTTAAAGCACAGTGAGGAATAATCAAGGTGACAGACTTTTGTAAAGTAAGGCTTTCTGGACCAAATTTCACAAAGGGTGTCAACCTTAGACTCTTCTTTGAGATAGGTCCTTTTATGGCAGGATCAGTAGAAACCCACAGACTAACAATCCTTCCAGTGTGTAGTGCCCCAGCTGGTACAAGGAGGTTGACACCTGCGATAACAACCTCTCCTCCATGTTTATCGAAGTATTGTTCTTTATAAAAATTTGACCCTGGGAACAAATGAAGTCTCTCTGGAGGCGAAAAGTAATATAGTTCATGTGAAAGGAAAGTATTTGGCCAATTTCATTTTAGGTATTAATTGCATAAACTGTTTTAATTCACAATATTAGAAAAGCCCCTTTACCACAAAACTGCTACTACTTTCTATTTGTAGATATACATAATTAAGAAACCAAATATATTTTAATGGGGAATAATGAACATTATACATGTTTTATGTGATTAAAAGAAATCGACATAGAATATAATTTTTCATTAACAGTTACAAGACTTAGGTTTGTTTACGGCATCTTGATTACATTTCTATTTTGTTAATATTTTGTGAGCTATATTCCTACAAAAATAAATGCAAAATCTTTTATCTTCCATGAACACTGAACCAGCAATAGGTATGACATGTCAAATAAGATTGAGATTAATTACACCAGGAAGACATTAGAAAGATATACCAATCTAAATAAGTATATGAGTACTTTACCATGCTCTTCCCTAGCAAGCAGCAATATCCGTCTTCCCAGGTCCAGTTTTCCATGAGACAAATTCAAAGCACTTCGGACATCCCGTCTCTTAAACAAAAACTGTTGCAATTAGTAAAAGGATGGCTTTTCAGACAGACTTCTATGACAGCAAATATAATAATACTGTTCATATCATAAAGTACAGTCTGTACTATGCCTCGTAACTTTCTCTTAATAAACTGATTTACAAAAAGTTACTTTTGTTTTTGTTTCACGCTTTAAGTGTTTAGTCTTAACAATTGTGTACAAAGCACAAACCATTTTCTTTTTATCTTTCTCTCCTTCATTTTCCTTTCCATGCTTCTCCTGTAACGTATCGATATACTCCAGCACCAGTCTTGCCACCTTATTAAAGTTAATAGCTTTCAATCCTTCATAAAGTCCGATCATTATGTCTGGCATGATGAGCTCTCTTTCATCCAATATTTTCATCAGCATCTTTCCAGATTCTGCTGCTTCTTGAATTGTATCATTTTCTGCTGGCTCGAGCTCAAAGAACATGCCTAGCTTTCCACAATGCTGTTTATCCAGAAGCTTTGCAATGTCTCTTTTCAACTTTTCATATTGGTGTACGTCTGAAAGTGAGGACAACAACATCCACATTAAAAAAAAGGCAACAAATACTAGTTATCGAATGTATACATTAGAGAGCATGAATAACATGCTAATTGTGTGACAAGTTTACAAAAAATGAGTAATGTTTACAACTTATATGCACAAGTACACTACTGATGCAAGTGAACCGCTGGTGCGTGCAGACAATAAATTGGCTACGTATACTGTGCACCACGTTTTGCCTGCAACTTTTTAACTGTAAGCCGTCGTCTTGTGCATACATTCTAGTCTTTTATACATTACAGCTTCACTTTCAAAAGTTGCTTTAAACTACAAAGTAGAGAGGGAATACTAACTAAAAATAACAGCGTTCAAATGGAATTTCCATCAAAAGTTTGTATGTTGATTATTTTTTCCCCAATAAATTAAGTGAATATAGGTGACACCCAGGTGTGTCTACTTCTAAAACCAAATGCCAATACATTTTTACCTCTTCTTAGACACTCACCTGGTCTGCATAGGTGCTTACGTATTCACTCCATTAGTGCACACTTACCAGGTGTATGTCTAGGATAATGAGCATTCTTTTTTGGTGCTAACTTTACTTAGATGCAGGTCAGCGTGGACAAAACTAGCCAAATTCAACCATTTGTTCAACTCCACTTGAAAACTCACCTGAAGGCAGTTCTCTAAAAAGAATTTTATGGCTTTCTGGAGATAACAGAATGTTTTTCACCTGAAGGAAAAATGAAACATTATATGAATAATGAAAACTACATGTAAGAATGTTTTACATACAATAGTGCAGACTATTTGTAACACCCATGTGAATGATTAGTTTTAAACTGGCAATATAATTTAAAATGAATGTAAAAATTGAGATAAACAGACATGGAACAGCACTCAATAAATGTGTGAAATCCCAAGTAAAGGGAATGTTGATGACCAAATACCCATCACTTATGGATTATATAATAGGTACCTAAGATACGCACAAAACAAAGTTTCTAATAACTGTTGTCCTGTGTATATAATAAAACCCCGGGTGATATGTTAATTTTTTCAGCATTGTACTGCATACTGAGTTACTCATTTATTACAAAGCAACACCAGGGAGTTAACAAAAGTTGAAAAACCGTAACAAAATAAGAAAATGAACTACACAATGATCACTGGAGGGACTGAAACAGATAACACTTGAATAACAGACTACATTCAAGTAAATTCAATTGTCATCCACCATGAATATTACAAAAATAAGGATCCATAAGAGAACATGCCAAGGAATATAATTCAGTCACAGTACAGGTTGACATTATTCAGTGAGCCTGAAACAGTTGCAAGACTTCCAACAGACATGACATTACTAAGTTAAGAAAATTATCGGAAGAGAGAAAGATGCCACTTATTCTTATGTAATGAAAAGACATATGAGAACAAAAACAGCTGGAAGACAATCAGTAGACATAACTCACCTTTGATTGGAGGATAAGGGCTATCTGGTTCTTTTCATGTTGTGATACTGTTAACTTCACATCAACCATGTCAGTATGTCCATCGTTGTTTCTTTTAAGTCTGAACTGATGAGAGACTCTACTGGCAGCACAGAGGTGATCAATGTCTACATGCTAATGGATAAAATATATTGAATATCAATTATACTGAGAATGAGAATATTTGATATGTATTCAAAGAAAAAATGCCACATACATATGAAAGAATTAAAGGTAAAAAAAGGGTTAGGAACCTCAAGACATCTGGCTATGTAAAGATCGTTGGACTTCATGGGCAGCATGGTGAAGATGACACTTTCTATTGTAATAAATAATTATATAACAACATTCAGCTTTATTTTGTACCGAAAGATAGTCGAGCCATGGATGTTCCTGTGATTATAGATGTATGCCGGCTTATATCAATCCTTTTTTTTTCGAAGAGTGTTCAGAGAATTACTAGGAAGGCATGTATTTGTCTCACTCATTCCTGCTCACAGGACAGCCACCTAATCAAAATCCCACTTCAGCAACTGAGAGTTTGCCACATCATCTGTGCACTACCTCAAGAAACAAAAGGAGGTGAATTATGACAACCCATGCATTATCCAACCCTCACAAGTTTCTGCTCAAACTTGACTGGCAACCAGATGTTTTGCATAGTTTTTGGTCCCTGCTGAGTTTGCATAACCATAAAGTAGTAGTTACAGGCCCCAAATTCTAACCACTACAACAATTTGATCCAATTAGGTAACCAATCCTTATAAACAAGTCTTATATGTTATTTTAGGAGACAACTGTTAATACCATTGGTGATTACAAACCTTTGTTGATTCTTTCTTCATCATATGGTAACTATCTACGGGCAACGACATCATCAGATCAATGTAAGAATCATAATCTCTGCCGTCATTTAATGTCCGGGTAACTTGAAATGTTGTATAGTTTCCTAGACTCAGTTTGGACTGGTGGTCCTCTAACAGCAACTAAACCATAAGAACACAGGGAAGTAAATGAAAAAAAAGCTGAGTCAATTATGAAATTTGTTGTGCTTCACAATTCTTCACCAATACTGCTATAACAAGTAACATCAGCTTATGTTCCCTATATGAATAAAATTACCAATTAATGTTGCTTGTTTCTTTCAGATCCACTTAATCCTTGATGCAAATTAAGCATAAACGTTTGTATATCAAATTAAACAATGTTTTATTGTATATGTGCTCTTATGAATCAATACATTATATCACACAAAAGCACTCTTAACCAATCACATCATAATTTGCGAGAAAACCATGATAACATTTATTATACAAATCTTGAAAGAAACGAAGATTCCCATTATCTGACTTACATATCACGTCACCTAGCAGAATTTATTTCACACTGCTACATATATCACCATGGTAACAGGAGATTATCCTCACCTTGTACTCTTCATCACTGTCCTTACAGAAACAAACAGTTATTAAGACATCATCTTTGGCATTTAGTATCCCGTCAATAAATGGAACAATACGGAATATATGCTTTTGTTCCGTTTCTTGGCTGACTAAATTAACAAAGACGTAGCTCAGGATGTTAATATCAAGACTGATCATCTCCGGTTCCAGCCTCCAATGAACACATTTCTCTTCAGTCCAAGTGATTTCACCTATAATAAGTAGAATTAAACAAAATATATTACTTGGTAATCTTAACTACAGTAAATATTAAGAGCTTATTAAGTAAGATATTGTTTACCGTACCTATATTCAGTATTCAACTAATTTAACTTCTCCTGGTACATTCATGAAATGCATTTAACGTGGTCTTTGGTCACAAACTTACCTTCTTGTAAACTTTCTTCATCTTTCAGACCAGTGAAGATAATAACATCATGTCGATCTGGCTCAGGGATAATAGCCGAGTGAGGCATAATCAGCTGGGCTGGTTTGTTGAGGGCGAGTCCTTCTGGCTCTAGTTTTATCAGGGGTGTCATTCTGCCTCTACGAGCACTTCCAGGGAGGTGTATGTCAGAATCATAAATCACTTTAACAGATATAACACCTTCACAGGATAAAGCGTCTTCAGGAATAGTCAGATGTACCCCCATGATGCTAATAGTTCCACCTTCACACGTTATCCTGTGTTCAATGTATGCTTTTGAACCTTTTCTTTGTTTTGGTAGATTTTCTATCTCTGGCAAACTCTCCTTACTATGGTCATAATATTCATCTCTTTCTTCAGAAGCTTGTGATGAAGTTGATCCATCATCAGGGTCAGATTTGACATTTTCAACTAAAAATAGAATAATAGAAACACAATCACTAGTAACTGAAGCTTCGATATAGAAAACCATCATGCAAAAATGCATTGTAGTTTCGATGATGTAACATGAGCAGTTTTCTTCATGAATCTGACATAATGTATAGTGAGGGTATACAACATATTTGATCGTAGTGAAACTATATGAAGCAGTGTGTTGTGACAAAACAATAAATTCACAATAACACAGGCTGTCCTGAAATGACCATTGACCTGAACAACAGGCTTCTTGTACTAAATGTGATAGAGACATCAACATACTAAATATTGCATCTGTCCTTGTTGAAATATTGTGTAAATCATGGTTTTCACAATGTTACTCCAGGTGAACTGAAACGACCCTTGACCTCTGCCCACAACATTAGGCTTCTTGTACTCAATGTGGTACAATTACATACCAACAAAATGCGACCTGTCCAGCTTCCCTTGTAATATTATGTTAAGGAATACGTGTTAGTGGAAAGAGACAGGTAAGAGGGGAGTGAAGTACATGTTGGGCATTTGTTGATTTCGAATGACCTTTGGCCTTGTCCAAAAGCAATAATAGGCTCCTTAAATTTGATATGTAAATCTACAAACCAAATATGAGATTTCTACAAGGTTTTCTTCTACAATATCATGTAGAAGGCTTTCACGATTTAACCTGTTGTTTTACCTGTTGATCTTTGATTTCCACCAAAATCAAAAGGCTTCTTTTGCTTAATGTCATACACCTTCATATCAAATATGAGGTCTTCCCATACTTCCCTTCTTCAAATATCATGTTTAAAAGTTGCTCACAATTTGAACCCTGGTAACCCTAAAAGACTTTTGACCTCTACAAAGAACAATATGCTTCTTGTACTCAATATGGTACTTCCACAAACCAAACACGAAATGGTCCGACATTTCCTTCTTGATATATCGTGTTTACAAGCTGGGCGTTACAAACGCACATACGCCGCCATGTAATGCAAAGGTTACGACTATCATCATTTGCCATACTGAGCCACATTAATAAAACGTTCTTCAACAATACAAAAGCCTTGCAATTGACTTATGAAAGAGGTGTTATAGAAGGAATCCTAATAAAAGGTATAATAGTTATGAATTTGACCAGTGGCAGCAGACAATCAAAATATTGCGGGTGTATCAAAAGAATAATGTATGGTGTTCGACAGTGACCAGATAGCTTAAATGGATCCTTGAAGTATTGGCTAACCATTTGGACCTAAACTAAAGAGAAGTTTGGTATTTTATCTTGTTTACGATAAAGAAAGTAACTTAATGACAACATATAATTGGTCAAAAGATTCTCTTGTAATCACTTATACCATACATGCACCGTTATAATTAGTAATTTTAATTGACACATTGCCTGAAAGCTCAATATCAACCCCCGACTCACACACATTTGTAGAGTTTTAACTGTACTGTACTTTTTTTGTTTTATGTATTCTTATTGCATCCTTCCATTCGTTCTTACCTGGCCAGTCAAGTAGTTCTGGTGATTGTTTTTCTTCAAACTGAAAGGAGTCAACTTTATACTGATATGGAGATAAAAGGTATTCATTTGTTTTGTTTAGCTGAATATAAACCAAACCCTTTTGTAGGTTAGTCACATCGTACATGTTGATGATGTTTCGTGTTTTCATGAAGTTAATCAGAGTGATTCCTGGAGTCTCTATCAGAGAAACCCGGCGTAGCATATCAGTTTCTGACGGTGGTAGACCAAACAGTGTTGCTAATTTCAGAGTGCTGTCTAGAGTAAGATCTTCAGCAACTTTGACCATTAATCTGCCGTAATCAGCTGAAATGTACATAAAAGTAACGGGGGAAAATAGTTAAAGATAACACTCAGCACAGCCTACCAATTGATAACACTGAATATTAAGTAATGCATGAGATCACATTTTACAATTATTTCATTTGATTATTAGATTGCTTTGTATCTCATTAACCTATAACAACAAAGTACATTTCTTTAAAATCAATTCAATAGCAGAAGAAGATATAATTAATGTGGAATATGAAGAAATATGATTCCTTTTGGAAGTAATGTTGATGTAACTGCTTATCTACACAACAAGCATATGTGTTACCAGAGCAACTTTAACTGTCACTTTTTAGATGAAAATTGATTTCAAAATCATAAATATACTCTTCAGCTTATAGGAGGGTGTGATCTACGTCACTTGATGACAGAAAAGTAGAAACATTATAAAGGGGAATTTTATGAGCTTTTAATTTATACAATATTTCACAAGAAAGACATTGCCAGTGTTTATATGCTATATGTTATTTGCTTGTTGACCCCGGCGATATGTATATAAATCTATACGTCACACTATACACTCAGAAAACATACCAATCATCAGGGTCTTGTGATGTGCCCACATCGCTACTAACCATGTATGTTGTTTTAACACTTTGTCATTTCGAAATTATAGGAGTTTTGTATTCAACAGAACGCACCTTTAACAGGCATTAACTGTACTTTTAATATTAATTTAAATATTAATGTTGAAATTTATTTTCTCTGTGTCAGAAAATGCTTGATCTGTAACTAGCAACTAGCAACTTAGCAATTGGAAATTTGCAATAATTTTGATAAGTGCATCACTAAGCTAAATTGCTGGGTTGACCAAGTTTTTCTCAGGACTGTGACAGTTATCCAATGATGACATTAGTTGTAGAAGATATACATTTATACAATATATATGATAACAGTTAGAAATATTACCATGGAGCACATCACATGACCCTCCATGGTTGTGATGTTTCTTTTTTAAACATCTCCTAATTGACATGTTGAAGAGCTCTAGCCTTCCTTAATATGGCTATGATCGACTCTCAAATGAACTTAGTATAATTGCTATAAATTTGTTTCAGTTATACAACAGTAACCTAGATGCGATATTTTGTTTTTATTCGATAGTGATCACACAACTACCAGAGGAGTAGTGCAAAATTTGAAGTTTTGACAGTGTATTCTCTCTCTCTCTCTCTGTCTTATTCCTACATCTCCCCTGAATATTTAAGACAGACAGACAAACTGATATACTGAAACACTGTACTACCTGCTTGATATTTACATTGAGCAGCAGTAATTATCTTTTCATTGTGATCCTAACCTGCCAAAGTTGATTCCGGTGATACATCTGGAGCTTCACATTCTTCAAGTAGGGTTTCTTCCGCTGTAACAGATGCATATGAAGCCTGAAAATAAACAACATAGAAAGATATCTGATGTGGTGTACTGAAACTTTAAACCAGACGGAAACCCCTCCCAGAGGTTACTTGCCTTTAAATACATTACATATGACTGTTGACTTCCACCCAAAATGATAGGCTTTTTTTCACTCACTATAAGGAAAACACGTGCTTGTAGGAGCTATGTCATGTAACATATTTTGATAAATCATGTTTACAAGATTGTTTGTGAGGCTTTCCAGAATAAAACCTTTAATAACCCCAAATTACCATTGACCTACACCCAAACCAATATGTTTATTTAACTAATTGTGGGGAAGCCACATGTCAAATATGACAACTGTAGAGGTTACCGATCTTGAGATATTGTGTTTACAAGCTAGGGGGTCACATACACACAGCACACCTGTGGGCACACATGCAAACACACCAAAATGATCCTGTTTCCTTTCTTATTATGTCTTCATAATGTCTTCAGCTGATATAACTAACTGATTTTAGCATAGGTGAATGTACTCATACCCACTTCACACTACATCATGGATCGGGGCTACAGGTACATCCGGCATGATCCCTTTACTGATCCAGCTTGATCCAGAATGTTATGTAGCTATCTGTGACAACCCGTACCGATCCGTAGCGGCCTTCAGATACGTAGACAAGTATTGAACTTGTTTCAAACAAATATATGAGTCTATCCCACGGATCGAAAACCCTGTAGATAACCCTTAGACGACATGTAGCAACCCCTTTGTAGTGAACCTAGTAAGCCGTGATCACGTGATCTGTTGGTACATACAGGTACGTATTGGTTCATGTGGAAACGAATCGCGCCAAGTATTGGTACGAATGCACTACGGCTTGATACAACTTGTTACGGGTTGGAACATGTTGTGTCGGCTTGGCCATTACCCGTAATTGATACGTAACACCTCGTAGAAAGCCGTAGTGGAACCCGTAAGTTATATGTACGTACATATACGGGATATACCAAAAAAGCTATTTGTAAAAATCCTTATCAACCCATAACAACATCGTAGTAACCCATACTAGACCCATATCAACCCGTCCTGGATACGCATTATCGCCTTGCGCTACGGATCGTTTCAAACCGTCACCCGATCTGCAAAAATATGAAAGGGATTTTACCAATTCTTGCTGATTCAAGGATTTCCTAGTATGCTTTAAGACCTCTTGTAAGGCCATGGATTCAATGGCATATTCCAGTTGAGACTTTACAAGTTCATCTTTTGTAGCTCTCAGACTTGATTTAGCCTCTTCCAGCTCCTGTTATACAGTGAAAGAGACAAAAAGGATGCATCTCCCAGTGGTTACTTGCCATGTTGTAAATTAATTCTAGCAATGATGTATCTCATGTCTGAAGGGAATATATTCTTCAAGTTGACAAGTTTCTTCACATTTATTTTCAGGCAGGTTGAACTGATAATATTTTGATCTTAACTTAGGGATGTGACTACTGCACATGAACTACCTGCCTCAGAGAAGTCACATGTTCAAAGTAAATAAATGCAGCGATCTGGACCTAACTTCCAAAAGGAACTTCCAGGAACGATTGCCGAACAACTGTCCTAGATTAATGAATGTAGGCGTATCACATTGAATGACAGACGTTCAATCATATCAATTTATTTGATTATTTTTTTGTTTTGTTGGTCAATAAGTCCCATGATTTGCTATAATCTACTACATAGAGTGCAATAGCATATGCAGCATTCCCGTGTTTAGTTTTGCTAGTTAACTTAAACTCCACTTGTTACCAATCAATAACAACAAAACTTTAGTTTAATAGAGAACTTCCACATTTACAAAGCATACCACCATGCATTGCAAACTCTCTGAAAGAGACTTCTAGAGATAAAGGGAATACATATGTTTACCTGTGGGAAACAGAAAGACGTGTAGACTAAGTGTAGCACTTAAAGATTAAAATACAATAGGGATATTGTACTTGCGAATTTAAAAGTATCATGCCTAGATTGATCTTTTTCAAATTTCCTCTTCTTGATTGTCTCACCTTTACATGTTTTCAATGACCTCGTTTAATCTCAAATGACCTTCGACCTGTATTAATATGTGTACAGTTAATGTACATCATATGAACTAAATATCATACTTGCATAAAATTCTTGTTACAAAGAAGTGTTAACATGTTCATCATGGGAACTCTACTGTTGGACACCCTAAACATTCCGAAAATACATGTTGTGTTTGGAATGGTAAACTAAAAATTCACTGTTCCCCCTTAGATCAAACAGAATGGTAATGTTGTTCATAGTAAAAACATTTCTCCTGACCCAAGTCAGGTAATTTGGTCATCAGATATCTATTATTACATGTTATGCGAAGTCTAACCTCTTTCTGCTGCTGAAGTAATTGTTCCTTCTCATCCTTCAATGTTTTCGGTTTGTTCTCAACTGTATTCAATGTATGTCTGTCTTTGTAGTCTTTGTATGTTGCCTTCGAGGCAACTTTGAATTGTTGACTTTCCTCCTCTGTTTTCTTTAGTCTTTCAGACAACTGTTGTCTTTCCTCCTCTGTTGACTTCATTGTATCTTTGAATTGTTGTCTTTCCTTCTCTGTTGTCTTTAGTCTTTCAGACAGCTGTTGTTTTTCCTCCTCTGTTGCCTTCAATGTATCTGTGAATTGTTGTCTTTCCTCCTCTGTTTCCTTCAATGTAACTTTGAATTGTTGTATTTCCTCCTCTGTTGTCTTTACTCTTTCAGACAGCTGTTGTCTTTCCTCCTCTGTTGCCTTCAATGTTTCTTTGAATTGTTGTCTTTCTTCCTCTGTTGCCTTCAATGTATCTTTGAATTGTTGTCTTTCCTTCTCTGTTGTCTTTAGTCTTTCAGACAGTTGTTGTTTTTCCTCCTCTGTTGCCTTCAAAGTATCTTTGAATTGTTGTCTTTCCTTCTCTTTTGTCTTTAGTCTTTCAGACAGCTGTTGTCTGTCTTCCTCTGTTGCCTTCAATGTATCTCTGAATTGTTGTATTTCCTCCTCTGTTGTCTTTACTCTTTCAGACAGCTGTTGTCTTTCCTCCTCTGTTGCCTTCAATGTATCTTTGAATTGTTGTCTTTCTTCCTCTGTTGCCTTCAATGTATCTTTGAATTGTTGTCTTACCTCTTCTGTTGCCTTCAATGTATCTTTGAATTGTTGTCTTTCCTTCTCTTTTGTCTTTAGTCTTTCAGACAGCTGTTGTCTGTCTTCTTCTATTGCCTTCAATGTATCTTTGAATTGTTGTCTTTCCTCTTCTGTTGCCTTCAAAACATCTATGAATTGTTGTCTTCCCTCCTCTGTTGCTGTCAATGTATCTTTGAATTGATGTATTTCCTCCTCTGTTATCTTTACTCTTTCAGACAGCTGTTGTCTTTCCTCCTCTGTTGTCGTTAATGTATATTTTAATTGTTGTTTTTCCTCTTCTGTTGTCTTTAGTCTTTCAGACAGCGTTTGTCTTTCCTCCTCTGTTGTCGCTAATGTATATTTCAATTGTTGTCTTTCCTCATCTATTGTCTTAAGTCTTCTATTCAGCTGTTGTCTTTCCTCCTCTGTTACCTTCAATACATCTTCGAATTGCTGTCTTTCCTCTTCTATTGTCTTTAATGTTCCTTTCAGCTGTTGTCTTTCTCCTTCTGTTGCCTCCAATGTATCCTTCACATGTTGTCTTTCCTCATCTGTTATCGTTAGTCTTCCAGTTATCGTTAGTCTTTCATCTTCCGCTTCAGTTCGTTTGTGAGAGAGTTCCTGTCGTTTGTCTTCCAATTTGTTGGTAAACTTTGAATCTGAAACAAACATATAATATGCAAACATGGTTAAATATTGTTTTTAACCCAAGAGATTTGGTTATGTAAATATAAACAGTTCAATGAATCTTAACTATTTATGCCGTACAACTTCCATTAGAATATTTTAAAAACTTGCACCAAATTGAGTGAGCTCAAATGTTGTATGTCAACTTTAGTATGTTATTAGAGGTGACACTCAGACACTGCAAATCTTTCACTTTCTTTGGTTTTGATTTGCCCTTGCTTCTGGGCAATTCAACAAAGTCAAGCTCTATTCAATGAACGAACCTCCTATCTATCAAAGATATTGAATTATCAATTTCAAAAGGAAAGGAAATTCCCAAATTTTACCAATCTTGTCTGAACATATACCAAATCAAGCTTTGAGTATATCCCATAAGTTACAGACTTTTGCAAAATGTCACTGTAATGCAAGACCTTGACATTAATATATGTATATATTCTTTGTGTGGGCAATGCGGTTGCATGTTTTGCGACTCATAAAACACTTAACGTGTTAAGCTCTCTGTTATAAATATACCTTGAGCTTGTTGGTAGACATTCAATACTGTCACCAATTTACTCAGTCCTTTGTCAGAGCATGCTTTCATTAAATAGTTGATGTCATCAAAAGAAATCTTCGCTGCCTCTCTGAGATGATGAACAAGTGATGAAAAGGGTGCATCACTCTTAATTATGTCCTTTGATACCTTAGCTGGAACTTCAAAGTAGCCAAGTAGCTTCTTACATTCATCTTTCTCAACCAATGACTCTGAGCGAATCAGGAGGCTATCAAAAGTAAATATGTCACTCTATAACAAAAAAGCAGAACAAAAATCAAATAAACATATTGGTGGTAGCAGAATATAAAACAAAATAGAAGTAGAAATTTGAGGCATTGAGATGGCAACACATATTCAAAGAATTGATTTGAATTGAATTGATATTTATTTCAGAATAAATTCAAATTATGAAAAAGCTGACAATTGGATGGATTGATTTTTAAGTTGTACAGGTACATGCTTCTATGCATGAGGCTGCATCGGTCAGATTGTTTTAGATTTATGACGCCACCAATTTAAAATTATATTTTATTGGGTAAACATTATTCTCCAAATTTAACTACTAAATACTACATTGGGACCCATGCTTTTGTGGGAATGTGATCTCAGAATTAGAACTACTTAAATTGTCTTTTATTCTGGGGAATGTGATCATGGAATTAGAAATACTTAAATTGTCTTTTATTCTGGGCAATGTAGCTGGTGTCACCTACAAAAGTAGCAAGTGGCAACGTGACACATTCGCCTAGCGGCTATCCAAATATAAAATGCAATGTGAGAAAATACTCCAACCAACTAATGACACAGAACACGTTTTATGAATTTAACTTCTTAATCGGCCATGTATTTATTTAGGAGGAACTTTCTCCTTAAAAGAAGAGAAAAAAAAATAAAGGTTACAACTGCAATATTGCTTCAGTATATTACTACATAAGGACACATATGACTATGAGTACTTAGATACTATGTATTGCTCTGGAGCACTCTTTACCCGATGAAGACAAAAAAATCTAAATTTTATCTAACCCCTGAAAAGTTTAAGACCTTCCAATGCTGTAATATATCTGGACCTCTCTCAATTGTAAGAGAGTAAACCGGTACGTATCAATTCAGCCTTGATATATGTAATTACCAGATATTCTTTCCTCTATAATAGAATGACGTTACATCTTCTAGTGTGAAGGGCTTTCCCACCTTTATATCATGGAATTATAATTTAGCTTTTATATCTTAAAAAAATACGAATTCTGAATTGTCCATATGACGAATATTGCCTAAATGATGTTGACAATACTTGTTGACATGTGGTCGCTGAACTTAGGCTGTGGTAGATGTTACGGTCGAAGTAGGTGTAAATATATCCCCAAACAGAGCTTCAGGTCTTCAACTCAATGTGAGGAAAAGTGGCACTGTATCGGAACAAAATACACAACCAGATCATAATACTTTGTCCAAATACATTATACTATTAGTGTTGCATAAATTTATGATTAAATTTGTAACAAAAACACATATATGAATTTTGAACAAAGTTTAATTTGTTCCATATATAAAAAAAATGGATAAACTCGAATATGTACACATTCCTACTCCAAAGCTATGGTGAGCACATCATAACTTTCCTTTATGCACACTAACCTCATGATCACGACACCAAACATATAATTACTCTTTGCCAAAAGTAGCTGGAAATAATTTGCAGTGCTATAAAAGTCACCATCGTTATTACAATCCTAGCAGACGTCCACTTTCTTAAGGAAACCCAATTAAGGCGTGACTTTTTCCGACATTTTATCCGACATGATGCAAAATTACTACACAAAATTTGTGCACCTCCAGAAGTATACTAACTTTAAGGTGGTTGCATCCAAAATAATACTTATACAAAACAGATTAATATAACAAGTTTCTACTTACAATGGTGCCAGTTCTTAAACTGAGCTCCGAGCTCCGCAATACAGCCAATATTTTGTCTGGTCAGGTGAGGTACTTCTATCCCAACTCCGCCGACAAGCTGCCCTATCCAGAACATTATATAATGTATGTATCTGGAGTCTCCAGGAAATATTTGTGTTTTCAATTTTTACAGTTAAATGCCAGTCATAAATTACACTATACTAGCCCAGGCTTGAATACAGGGATCAATCAGGATCCTGTGCCCCATGATATGAAAAAATCACAAAATTATAGCTCCGCCTTTTCAGCTAAAAAACATAGCATGACTCGATCCGATGATAGTGTGTTGGAGAGTGAATAAAAATCTTATCCAACACTCACTTCACTGGCTGGATGTGATGTCTCGCATAATTACTAGTGCAAAAATTAGCATAACCTGGCAATACAATACACTGTCATCTAGACTATGCCCTGACCTGGTAGTGTTTCTTTTGTGTACACTAGCTATCTCAAGAGTATGCTACCCTGTACCTTTGTAGTGAATAGAGGGATTAGGGTTTATGTAAATCGTCCTACATCCCTGGACATTACTCTCAATCAATAACAACCAGGGTTGACTAAAAGTAACAACTACTTGACGAACTTTCTAAAATAAACAGCTGACAGATTGACTTTTTCTGTCATAAAATTCAAATTAACTAAATTCTACTATTCTAATGTGACAGCTGGTCAAGAACATTAAAACACACAAACAAATAACCATCTCCCTACCCAACTTCTTACATTTTCCTTAAATATTTACACATTGTTGTTTTACATGAGTTTATATATTAATTACTATGCCAATCATTGATGCAGTGTTGTATTTCATGCAGTATTTACTTACAGAATGTTCATTTATTAAATCCTACAATATTGCAATAGACATGCACTGAATGAGTACACAACTAACTTAGAAGCACTAAAGGCTGGAAAAATATGATTAAATGCTTGTAATGTGCACAGCTAAACTATATGTGCTGCATCTCAAATGCCTGAATAATCAAAGTCCATATGCACTGTCAAGACTTTTGAAGATTTGTGTATACACTAAATTATATGTGCAGCTATTGCACTATGGGTTTTACACAGCTTCATGACAAGAATGCATGTGAAACATTTAATTATTGAAAACACTGCACAACTATCAACTATGTATGTATGCATAATGCTAGACATAATTTACTAGTACATGGTGTGCCCTGATGACATGTATAACCAGAATGCATCATGCATTAAGGTTTCGATGACTTCATTGCAGTTAGACTTCTGCTGTTAGTAAACCAGAACTAGCTGTTACAATAGAAATGGCCTGAACCACGGTTCTGATACAATTACACTATGGCATGATAAACACAGGTCAGTGTACTCCGCGTGGCTATGCACATCTCCACCAAAATAGGGGTTTAGTACTTAATGTTATAAATATACACACCAAGTACACTGAAAAAGTATTGGACACTGTAGTGAGTTTAAATATGCAGTATGACGAATACATTACCGAAACACTCACTTCATATCATAAAGCTACTCACTTCACACTTATTTGTGAGTGCTGCTAAATACGTGTTTCGGTAAATGCGTTTTATAATACGCTTTTGAGTAATATAACCGATGTACGATCGACTGTAGTAAATCTATTCGCCAAAATAGTAAATATACTCACAATAATTTTTATTTACTCAATCTGAGTAAAGACAAGATCCGTAACAAAGCCGAAATACTCATATGGAATTTATTTTTAGACAAGTCGTGTTTAACGTTAGTATTCATTTGAGTAAAAAATACCACTAATTGAGTAGTTGTACGCAACCTCGTCGGCATGCGTTTGAATTACCGGGCATGCAGTGGATACAAAGACTGAACCAGGAACACAAAAATACCGTAAGTCAAAGATTGTACTTCAAAAAACGGTATAATTAATTACAATTTCGTAATTGTAAGTTAATTGTAAGAAACTATAGTCATTTTACTTGAAGTATTCACATGAAAGAATTTCATCGTCCTTTTAAAATTACGCAAATGAGGAAAAGTTGTGAATCTGTGATTCCCACTGAGCGAGTGTCAGGTATAGGCTATGGGCATAATCAGCATGTGTATACAGTACGTTAGGCGAAACGTATACGGTATAGGTAGGCATATAGGCTAGGGTATATGAAAATAATACTGAGGGAGACTGCATAGGCTGTATAATGTTGCTATAGCCTAGGCCTACGGTAACTCCGCCAATAAATGTGGATAAAGATAGTCGTTCTGTTTCATGTGGATTATGTTATACTGCACTTAGTAGACCAGTTAGTAGTAGTACAGTATAATAGTTTGACTAAAGTGAAGTTAGGCCAAACTGTGTACAGTAAAGATGTTGATGTAATTATTTGATTTTTTGCTAAATGTGAAAGGAATCACTATATTCATGGTGGTGTGTGTATATATGACACTTGCTTGTAAGGGCTCAGATCTTTTTGGTTTTAATGTAAATTGTAACCTTTCCATTCATGCCGGTTTGCTCATGCATGTGTGTGTGACGCTATCCTGTAAACAAGATAGCTCAACAAGGAAACTTAGACATCGTTCATACTTGATGTGTGGATATACCAATTGCATTAAAGTAGCCTTTTATTTTTCATGGAGATCAAAGGTCATTTCAGGTTAGCAGGGGTCAAAGTCTGAAAACCTGGATATTATGAAGCTCATGATTACTATATCAGTCATTTGTAATTGTAGGGTTGCTGTGAATGTGAGATATAGAAAAAAACTGAGGCCTGACATGAGTTAAATTCTACCCATTTCTTCATACCTATCATTGCGTGGATTTTAACACAACATAAAAGGTCAGCAATTGGTAGTATAGTTTTATGTGAGTTTTAGATGTGGAAATAATCAACATTCTAATCAAAAGTTGTATATCTTGTTAGATGGATGAAGGAGGAAATAAGAAAGAAAACCAAGAACAAAAAGAAAATGGCAGAGCTTATGAAATTGACGTTCCCAACAAGACGTCGAAGTATCGTGGAAGATGGAGCATTGGTTAAAACAATAAGGGATAACTATCCAGCCTTGTTTGAAACTGAAGAGGTACTTTTAACTGCTTGTCAGTTCATACTATAAATGCAAAGCTTTTGGACCAAATGGAATAATTAAAAAAGAGAAACATTGCCTTTGTATTTAATTTGAAATTCCCAAATAATTCATTATTAGACTTTCTTTAGGATAAGGATATTGCATACTACGGAACACAATCATGTCAAAGACTAAAGTGTATTAGGAATTTTAAAGCAGCATTTTGCGTTGGGTCGCTTTTTTCCACCTTTTTAACATGTGCTTGTTTTTTTTTTACATGTATCAATCATAAAACAGCAAACTAAGATACCATCCAAGTTTCACCCTGCCAAGAGTGTTAATTAGCGAGTAATTAACGATTTATGTCGATAACGAGTAAGAGTGTCCTCGACAAAGTTTTCATATCTCTAAATCCACTAGTTTGAATTCCACCAATCAGTGAATAGTATGTTTATTCATGAGCATTTTGCGTTTGGTCGCCGTTTTCTTCTTTTTAGACATGTTCATCGAGTTTTTTACATACATCAAATCACAAAGCAGCAAACTAAGATATTAGCCAAGTTTTTCCCTGCCAAAAACGTTAATTGGCGAGTATTCCACATACAAAATTAATCGCATTCAGTTCCCCAAACCCACTCGTTTGAATTCAACCAATCAGAGCCAAGGTTTAGTTATAAGACGTTGCTAAAAATAGATTCAAGACTTTGCGTTGGTACAACCAGGGAGTTGTTATGGAACTCCCTGCTACAACTGCCATATAGACTGTACACAAATCACGCATGGTGTTGTGTTACGTATTGGTCAATGACGTTCGTAGTGTTTAAATATTCATAGTATGGGCGAGGTTTATTGGGATCCCAACGGAAAATATCTTGGAGAAAAACAAAGTTGAAAGTTGCAAATATTTCGACATTTATGCCACCATTTGAAGTAAGATTTAAATAGATAAGCTAGTTATGTATGTCGTTATGGCATAGTGGAGTCAGTGAGGTTGAGAAAAATCATAGAAAACGACGCAAAATGCTGCTTTAAGTTATACAATACATGTGCCCAATGGTATTTGGGCAAGGGAGGAACATCTCCTTGAAATAATAAATATTGGTCTGTAACCTGGTCTACATAAGAGACAGGGAGACACCTAAGTATATGAAATATCCTGCTTTTCCATGTGCCCAAATTTGTTGGAAATGTATCCAGAGCAATGATATGCCTAGTGATCAAATCAAAATGGGCAGAAATGTAATGCCTAAGTTAAAGAAATAAACAGTTGGGGTACTTCCAGTGTTTTGCTATCAGACCTATGTAGCATCCATAACTTTTGTTTTGTGTTTGCAAATATTAGTCCTTAAAGCTTAGAATATATAATATGATAATTTTTTTTTTTCTGGCAGTAAGTAATACCCATATAATTCTAAGTTTGAAATGCACATAACTTAAAGCAAAATCCATTAATGCCCAAATCAAAAATCTTCCATCCTATATGTAAGACTGTCTCAAGTTAGGTGTGATTCTTCATGGGTGACATGATTATTGTGGCTTCACTGCTAACTGAGAATTGCATTTTTGTCACTGGGAAACAGTATTGTTTTGTTTACTTTATCATGTCACATAAATGGTTTCACAATGTTTCTTTTTCTTTTCTTTCTCAGAGCTTGAAAATACATGTGCAGTTTTCATCTTGACAAAATTGCTATCATCTTAAGACATCTTATGTAAAGAGGAGGACAGAGACATGGTAATTATTTAATGTAGATCAGTTAAGAATATTGGTTTCAGTAAAGCATATGCCAAGTAGATATGTGGGTACCAAAGATTTATAAAGGTGCCGAGTTGCTAGGTGGGTCTAGGTACCAAGTTGCTAGGTGGGTATCAGGTGGACATGTTTAGATGGTTTGTTGCCAGGTAGGTAGGAAGGTGACAGTTAAGTTCTTTGGTGTTCTCATGTGGGCAGGTGCCAGGTAGGTAGGAAGCTAGCAGTTTTTATAGGCTGCCAGATAGGTAGAGCTGTCCAGTATGTAGGTGCTATTGTGGGTTCAAAAAATATGTATAGTTTGTATAATGTTATCATACACTAATGGTGTGCTATATTTTTTCTATTTTAGAACACTGACAACACATCCCCAACCATATTTTGGAGAGGACAGACACCTTGTAATGCAGATAGGTTCATCATACATGCTGAAAATGAGGCATTCGGTGATACAACTGATGTCATAACTGCGTTGGGAAATTTGATAGCCACTTATTGGATCTTCAATATGTCATACCCCCAAGAGTCTAAAGACTTTTTCATTTTCACAGAAATGATACTTCTCAAACTAACCAATGGGAAGCCAACCAGAGCAGTTAACAATCTTGTTATCTATTGGGCTTTTAGATATCAATTGCTTGTAAAAACGACTGGGATTTGTAAATTTTTCAGAAAAATAATGTCATCTGAATCAGTTAATCTCACATATTGTATGGCCAACTATAAATCAACTTCATTTTCAGTAAGTCATACCCCAGTCTCTAGAGCCTTTATTTTATGTTGAAACATAATTTCTTAACTTAATAATAGAGCCCACCCAGTTTAGTTAGCAATCCTATCAGAAAACTGAACATTATGTAGATGCATTAGCCTTCAAAATTCATATAGATATATGTGACATATGTTTGAACATGAATCAGTTAACTGTTGTATGTGGTGTACAGTGAAACACAAAACTAGTATATGATATTATCATGAGAATACCCACTATTAAGATTCTTTCCTTTGGGAAGCCTCCAAAAGAGAAAAAGAAAAAATATCATAAAAGCAACCAATTGCATTTATAGCAATGACTAAAATAATGTTTCGTTGTAAAATCAGTATGGAATTATATGAATAACAATCTTTTAATATGCATATAATTTAATGCATGAAACTTAATTATGTTATGTTGTTACCCTTTAGGTTCACAGTTCATTTTACTTGGGAATGCCACAGTTAGTTTTGCTTGGTTGTGGATTAGTGGATGTATTTGTAATACATATATCACTACTGAACCTTAATTAAACATAGTATGGGAGTTATTGTACAAAGATGTTTAATCTGTTTATGACATTATTCATGAAGTTGTGTTCTTATCCTTAAGGCTTATTTATTTGGGAAGCCAAAAAGCAATTAAAAATCATACTGGTATGTGTATCATGAAATTCATGAAATTTGATTTCTATTGAGATTTCTGTTTAGATGGGGTATGCTGAAAATGACAGGAATACTCTGTTGTTATATATCAGTCTCACTCTATTCTGTGTTGAGTTTGACAGTTGTCAACTCAAAATGTTCTCAGCCAAACCATCTTTGAGCCGCATGTATAGTTGTGTAAATTAATGTATTTACTCTTATTCTTTTGTTTAAACATATTAGTATCTGCCCACAGATGTTTCCCTTTGCTTGTTCTGTTCCTTTATAAATGGTTCACTCAATATATGTTGCATGGTTCAATCAGTATAAGTTATTTGTAATAGCAAGTTTAAAGATAGCTGACAAAAAACTACCAGTACAGTAACTGTGGAACTGTGACATTTGAATGTCAAGCTGGTATATTTAAAGAATGGTGGTGTTTTGTTTTGAAATTTTGAAGGACATATCTCATGGGTCAAAGTACTTGTAATGGACCTGACTATCACTTGTAAATTTTGGAAACTACCAGGATCAATTAAAAATCCAGTTGCAATATGTACATTTCTTTGTATTTAAATCAGTAGAGTGCCAATCACGTTTCAATCCTATGTATAAATTTAATTCTTACATTTTTTATCTGTTCATAGGGAGGGGGTGGCAATATGCATCACTGGTCAGATGATTGTTGGTAGGAAGGGGGTGATGCAAATGGGTACTGAAACTGTCCAATAATGCCACTGGCCTTAGTATGCTGGGAAACTATTGATTTTATAAACTTTTAATTTGTTTCTGTATGTTCCAACTTGGTTGCTTCTTCAAAACATTTCATTTTCTTCTTCAGTTGAATAGAAGTATAAAAACTCAGTTTTGTGTTATTATGAATTTTTTTAAACTGTGTTGAGTAATATTAAGCACAATTGAGTAAATAAATCACTTGGTGAATACTATAAGGCACGAACTGAAATACTCAGCTAAACGAGTATTAATAGCTTTTTACTGAGTAAATATATCTGTCACAGCTGAGTTATATTACTCCTATTGTGCATACTATAAGGGACGGAATTACTCACGTTTTTGAGTAAGTTTAGCCGGAATATTCTTTCAGTGTATGAGAAGTATCCACAAATTCAATCGTAAGATATCATGTAAAAGGATATTCAGAGTTTGACCTCTGGTGACCGCAAATAAGATTTGACCTCACAAGCAATAAGATTATTGTACTCAACATGGCAAATCCATATACCATGTATGAAAAGTATCTATAATGTCTTGAATGGGAAATCATATTTTCAAGGTTTTCAGGCCTCGACAAATATTCAAAAGTACTCGCTACTTGAAGACAGTGACTAAAAATCTACTCATCAAATTGTACTCGCCAGTAGGCCTAAGATTGTTGATAAAGTCTCCATAGTACAGATCTGCAACATCAATACTAGCTATGAAAAACGTTATGCACTTAGGTAGATACATGGAGCCAGGGGCGTATCCAGGATTTTCCAATAGGGGGGGGGCGCCAGGCATGAATGATCGCCGTCCTGGGGGTGGGTCTAAGGGGAGGGGGTGGACTATTTTTGCTTTCGAAGAAGGGCTGAAATGCAAAATGGTTTAAGTATGACTTAAATATTTATAACATACAGGCGCGTAGCCAGGATTTGTTCATGGGGGTGTTTTGCCGGAGACTGACATGGG
>KN885340.1:49969-61735 GCA_000934455.1 Apostichopus parvimensis
TTAACGATCAAATAGGGCTTCAGGCGACAGGACTGTTTCGCGGGTGTATTCAAATCAGAGACCCAGGCCTAGTTGCAACAGTCTTTCATTCAAATGAAGTCAAGAATCTTTAGTGACGTCATTGGCTAAGTTTGCTAGTTGTATTTTTGGGGATTCTGAAATGTTATGGACGTGTTGACAACATCACTAGTAGAGCTAAAGGATACGGACTTCTACTGAGACATTTTCAGAACTTTTGCAGTGAGTCGAGGAGGCCTAACATCAAGTTAGTGGTACTGGTACTTGGTAGTAACATCGTCACTGCACAAGTGTGCTGTAAGTGTAAGTTGTAACGTTCATCGAATTTAAAATATCCAGGTTAATGACGCCGATGGTTAACGTTAGGCAACCATTGGCTAAACCCAGAACAGTCGGTTTCAGTTGTTCTCCACACACGGTAATTTCCGCACATTACTTTCCGCTGAACAAATTCTTGTGCGGAAAACAACTTTTTTCCCACCTACCTGTTACACTATATTTTTCCTCAATTTTAGGATACCAAATTTAGGATGATGGAAAATAACATGAGAAAGTATCAAAGAACGTCGATAAGGATGGCAGCCTAAGCTACAAGTACAACCTAGGCTATCCTAATAATCTAGTCTCGGAGCTACATTTGACCCTGCTACAGTCAAATTCTATCTTCTCCATCCTCCTAAATCCTTCCATTTGCCTAATCATTACAGTAAGCCATTCTGCTCCTACCCAAAAAACTTTCCGCTGAAAACAACCTTGTTTCCCGCTGACAAATTTTGTGTGCGGAAAACACTTTTGTTTTTCAGCGGAAAGTATTGTGTGCAGAGAATAACGGTACCCGAACAGGCAAGCACGTCATGCACCTAACGCTAAAGACCGAGGTTTAGGCAAGACCTCTCGTAAGGACTGCAGTGGGCTAATAGTTATGTGAGGTCTTTGGTGAGCCAAGCCCTTACAAACATGTTTAAGTTAGGTCATTGTGGTTACTGTTACTATACTAGTGTTATCCTCTCCTATTCCTAATGAGGCATTACGATTAAATGGAAAGGACAGGTACAGTCTTTAGCCTAGGCCGCTGGCCCGTTACTCGTTAGCCTAGGTCTGTATTCCTGGGCCCATCTTAGGTGGGTGGGCCTAAGCATGTATGTTAAAACTTATCTTGGCTCAATCTTGCACTTAAACTAGGTTAACAGTAGGCCAACACATGTCGTTTTGCCACTAGGCCTAGTACCAGAGTTGGATCAAGCCTCCCTGGTACCCTGGGTGTTATAATTTGGAAAAATATAAAAGGTTGCCATAGAATGGGGATTTCAGTTGTCTTATTTCGTGGTTATTATGACATGTGATATAGTCTGTACATGGAGATATTGTAAATGATATGAAAAGAACATTTCATTTGTCCCAGTGTTTGTACTTTCTGTCCTTATATTTAACTTAAATCATGGCATATATTTATTGTAGAAATGAGTTTCATTTGCCACATGTCAGATACAAAACAATGAAAAGAAAATATATACTAATGTAAATTTCTCCGAAATAGGCTAGTAGAAAGTACTTTTATTTGCTAATGTCCGATACAGAAGTTAAAATACTTTTATTCTGGAATTGAAGAAATAAGTTTGATTTGCCAAATGTCCTATACCAAATTCCAATAGAATAGAGGAAATTACCATTACTCTGAATTTATAGAAAATGAGATCAGTTTTATATAGTTCTATCTGCCACATATGAAAAAGAAAAGAGAAGGTAAGTCTATCCTCAATAACCAATTGTGTACACAACATGCAACCACATTCAATACAATAGAAGAATTACATTCAGTACAACCGCTATGTGAGATTGCACACCCAGACGATGCATCCAACACAAAAGTTAGAAACACGGCTCTCTTAATACTTAATAGTGGAATATGCTAGCCAGGTAAGAGATAGATATGATCCCCAGAATTTTAATCATTCCAATCCTCTTAATAACGTTTTGAAAAGTTCTTAGAAAATGCTACTGCTAATAGTGCATGGTAAATGGCACTGTGTATCAAAGTTCAAATTTATTAAAAGGATTGTCTGGTGACCAAAAGAAGTTACCTTAAAAAATGATCAATAATTTTCCAAACATGTCAAAGTATGAGAACGCCAATGTTGCCTTTGACAGAGAACGATTTTTTAAGCGTTAAGGATGGACATTTCCATTATGATTTGAACAGTACAGAACGTGACATCATCTACGCTACAGTACCTACAGTAGTCACAACAAAAACCGCTTTTGTATTACAGATTAATTTCTTCCTTAATATTCGGTGAAATTTCTTGTAAATTAGATATGTTTACAAAAACCCCTTAAGCCGCCATATATGTAGATCGGTGGTTTTGTGGTCTTTGTGTAACACAAGTTTTAACAGGAGACTCTTCGTTGTTTTTACATCGCGCTATCCACCTTCAACGCAAAGAATGTTCACATGTAGGCTACTCTAACGTTTACAATCGGACGGTTCTGTGAAGCCTAAGCTTCTCGGTGCTACATTCTGCTCTGACATCGATTCTGCCAAGTTTCATTTTTCGGTGTTCCGAATACTTTTCAAGTTTCCTTTTACTGTTAATTTGATCCGTGAATTTTATTTCAGCGATTTCGAAGAACAGTTTATGAACTGTGGTTTGAGTGTGAGAGTATATTATGTGCAACGCTATACGTATGCCAACTGGGCATGGTAGGCTGTAACGTTCGCGATATGTACGTTATGTGTAATAGGCAATCACCTGTGCGTGTACACGTGAGAGTGTATTTCCTGCGGAAATGCGAGTGCTTACTTCAAGTCGCCTGTTTTGCCTAATTGCCTGCACTACGTCAATCACCATATTGATGCTTTCGAACAAACGGTACTTTTGGTGAGAAACTAGGTGAACTTGAAAACCAGATTTCTACAAGAAGAAAACGTCAAATGGGGACAATTTTTACATGGTTAGAAAGAGAAAAATAATAACTACAAGGACAATGTATCAAAATCTTCCACCAGACAATTCCTTTAATCAAAATCCAAAATTGTGGAAGTTGTGTCAGCAGTTTGCAAGACACTTTCACGATTTTAATGTTTCAAGTTCAACTTCTTCCTGAATTGGGTGACCCCAGATCAAATCAGTGACTTTTGTCTAATAATAATGATTGAAGCATGTTGCAGACTCCCCATGGTTTAGTTGAAAAAATGTATAGGAGGGAATAGTCTAAAGTCCACATCAAGGACCCTATGAAAAACCTTTTACACAAGAGTAGACCGCAATCATGTTGCAATTCTTAAAATGGCATTCTTAAAACCGTCAACACTATAAAATGACAACTGACTCAGGCAGATCACTAGTTATTTCTCAACAACTCTCTGAGAAAAGTAGTTAGTAAGAACATTTAATCTATTGCATACTTTTGACAGCTTCAGACAATGACATCTTGTATTGCTACTTGGTAAAACTGAAAAAGTCACGAAATGCCAATTTATCAAAACCATGGACAATCTTGCACTGTACACCTGAATTCAATCCCTCACAATCTTATAACTTCCAGGGTAGTGAGATTGAGAATCTGAAGCCTCTGATGATACAGTTGCCAACATCCTTCAGTGAGTCCTTTAATCTACAGTACTTAGTAGCATGTCTTAGAGGTTTTTACAAATTTCCTTGCATTTGGAATTTGCAAGAATTCAGTCAGTCCCCAGCGGTGCTAAAAGTGCTTTCTTTTCTTGTGGAATATGCATGGCGGCAAATAAATACACACACAATATGCAGGTTAGGTTACGGGTAAAGTGGTGACTGTCCGTTCTGCATTGGTAAGTTTTGCTAGAAATGCATGATGAAAATAGTGAATTGAATTGCTTATATCATGGAACACCATGCTTATAATATCGAATGAAAAGAGGAACTTTTCATGGCAATGTAATGCCTTTTCTGTGTGGGTAGGGGTATAATAATGCCTGGAGATCATGAAATACTCACTGCCAATACATCGATTTGGTACATCCACACATAACAATACATGCAAGCAATGCCATATCGTAACAATCGCTACTTCTACAGTTGTACTACTCGCTAAAGTCAGACAGTCACACGCATCACAGGTTTGCATTTATTCCCAGCTATCATTTATTTTGAGACTATCATGAAGATGGACGCATGCTGGTGCTCTTCCAAGTACAAGCCCTGCCACTGCAAAGACTTCAAGCCCTGCCGGTGCCCCTTCAAATTCACACTCCTGAAATTGTACATGGGGTTGCTAGTAATCAGCCTATGGAGCAGAGATGGTAACGAGAGGGGCCTTTTGACTGGGTATATTTTCAAGCATAACTAATTTGATGGAAACATTTAGGTTATACGTTCAGGTAATTAAACATGACACATGAGGGGGCATTTTGGCTTAAAAATGCCCAGACAAAGCTCTAGTTCGCACACTGAAAAGACTGGTTGCCACTCTGACACCACGATGCTCGGTCAGCTTTGAGTAAGTTTTGGTCAGAGAACTTTCTTTTTTAAGAATGACAACACATTTTTGGGGGGACTCTTTATTTCTAATACATAAAACTTTGAGATGTAAAACTGTTAGAAAATAGTAACAAGACAACAAAACAGCTTTTAAACACTATGAAAACACTTGAGGTAAAGTAGTAGGACAGAATTGCAAGAAAGTTTGGTCAAACAGTTATAAAGTCATGAATACATTAATATATAATACTTAAAGATATTTAAGAAAAAATTATCTATGCTCCCAGCATTTTAAAAGTGACCTCAAACCTTGCACCATTAATAACCTCCATCTTCCTCCATGCAAATATCGAATCAAACTAAATTGCTTTAATATTTTAGGGAAGAGGGAGGGGAGGGGGAGAGAGGTTAATATATATACTGACCTGATGACCTTTTATAAACTAAATTGCTTTAATATTTTAGGGAAGAGGGAGGGGAGGGGGAGAGAGGTTAATATATATACTGACCTGATGACCTTTTATGTACTGATTATAATTAAGACAAGTAGGGAAAACTGTTGTACAATTGGGATACAACCAATTTAGGGTAAAGCTGGTACAATCGGGGTAAAACCCTGGTACAATAAGGGTAAAACTTTGGTACAGCTATATAGGGTAAAATTGTGGTTATTTAGGGTAACTATGCTAATCCCATAGTACACATAGACTATAGGGCATATGGCTGAAATGCACTTCTAAATTATGTTTAGTAGTCCCCTCCTTGGCACTACCTGAAATGTAGCTTAAATTGTAGATATTTCATGTCTCATTCAGACTATGGCAGTTCCCACCTCCAGCAGTGGAGCACTTCCCAGAAATTCCCGCCTAAAGACAAAGGGCCCGAAACAAGAATTCCCTTTAAAAAAAGCTGCAGACAGCATAAGGAACTTTTGCAAAGCCATGTTTGTGTTATGATTTCTCTTGATCAAGTGACAACACTGGTTGCTTAATTCAAATACAATTTAAAAATATATTAAAATACAACGTGCACTTCGTGAAATCCATCCCAAAACACCGTATATTTGACGTATTTTCTCCAAAAATTCAAATTTTGGCCTACTTAGCCTGTTAATTTAGATTTTTTACAATGTACATGAATATTTCATGAAAATGAATTAGCCAAGATATATTCCAAGAGACTGAAATCATCCAATTAACCATAAAGGGAGCTTAATTAATGAGTGAGTGAATATAAACGACTAATCTTACAATTGTGTTATTCAGAGAAAATGACCTATACTTTCCAAGAGCTATGTAGCTGTAGCACCACTCAAATCCAAATCTACTACTTATACATGTACTTTATTATAAATGCATTTCACATAGGCTACAAAATGAACCAAAGTCTTCTGTCAAATGTGCAAACTCACCTATATTTAAGAGTGTTGCAATTGTACACTATAGAATTGTAAATAAATGCAATGCATGTTGAATATATTAAAAAATAAATATACTTAGATGAATCCTTTGACAAAAGAGTTACTTTGTCACTGTCTTGGAGTAACAGCTTTTTTCTACCTGTAGATATTTCATATTGTTAATACACCAACATTTAGAAACACTACATAATGGTTACGGCCAGGGGTGCAGTTGTTGTATCAATACTTATGCACATAATACACCACTTCACAGAATAAAAATTATTCTCAACTTCAATTCAATGGTTGTAAGTGTGCACCAGAAGTGTTATTAGGGTATATATTTATGTCATTCCTTTCGTGGCCAAATACATGATGTCCTGAGCAATGGCAAGGATGTGACGATCCTCGGCATCTGTAGTCTTCACTTTCTCCTTATCATCTGGTTCATCAGAAATGCCAACAACCCATGCCAGAAAGTTATACAGCTTTGTTGGTACCACACTGCGTGCTGCGTCTATTGATAAATCTGTTGATGTTGGAGGCCATGGAACTGGGTTGGTTGATGCTGTTCCCTGTAGCATTTCTTTCTTCAGGTCCAATGCAGTAGAATACCTGTCCCTGAGTGATGACATCTCATTTGGTCTAGTTTGGTAGCCACTGCCATGCCTCTGTCGCTTTGGTGGCACCTCTTTCTCATGGTCTGTGGTGTCTGTGTCAGTAGTGGTGGTATCAGATTCAGAACCCATGACACCTGGCACAAGTTCTTCAGTTGATAGTGTCTCAATGTACTGTACACCATTTCACTAGCTTTGGCATTAGAAAACACAGCTGGGGATACCTGCGTGGAAGGCATTGCTTCAAATTGTATGTCCTGTACTCATTGGCATCGATGCCTTCCACGTCTTTCACAGCTTTGACAAACTGCTTCTTCAATTTCGTAAAGTGGTAGATATTCTTCTCCACTATGATCTCCTGATCAATGTTGTATTTACAAAAGGCATCAAATCCTTTGGCATACATCTGTTCCTTTGGCTCTGCATTGTTTCTGGTTAAGTAATTTGTGTAACCTTTGAAACAGCTCCGGTGGTATCTCACTTCGATGGCCTCTCAGTCTCTTTCATGAATCTGCATCAACATCCGGACATCTTTCTTGTCATTAGCAGCTATTGCTAGTTTGCCACCATCTGGCAGTTCACATAAAAGCAAAGGTTCTTTCTTCTTTCGTCCCTCGCGATCTCTCCATGACTTGTTGCCACAACAGATAATGCACACCTCAGGAAGGACAGGATTAGATAATGTCTTGCGAAAGCTGACCACACTGGAGCTAGAGCGTAACAACCTTGTTTCTGCTGTAGATGATGTATCCTTAGCTTTGGGTTCCCCGCTGGAAGTGGATGGTTCCAATTCTGTGAAAGAATGAAATAAAAATGATGTGTGAATCAATTTGTAGGTACCGGTAAAAAAGTACTAGTACATGCAATGACAAGAATTAAGAAAGGAAAACCAAAAGCATAATTTGTCTTATTTGTGTAAATACATTTAATTATGTTACTCATAGTATTTTCCAGTTGGGAATACATGACATTTGATTTTTCAAAACTACCATATAATTTGAAAAAATAAGGAACTACAATTGTATTGAAAATTGGACGTAACTCTGCAATGTGGCAGCTTTTTAGACAAAAGCCACATAACTACAATATGAGACCAAAAATATAAATTTCTATTTCTTTATTTATCATGTCTAACATTCAAGTATAAATACTGCACATGCATAGGCGAGTCATGCACTGACTGTGCATCAAGACAGCTAGGTGTAATTCATTATGCATGTACATGTATACATAGTAAAGGCTTCATAATTGACGCACCTTCAAATATTACTAGCAACGATATAGCAGGCCATCTAAACTTTTTGCAGTCAAGCAGAATTACATATTTCATGAGCTTGAATCCATTTCAGCTATTTGCTGACCAACTTGTGGTTTTTCTTAAGCTTTTAACACCCTCCCCCCAGTTTTGCACATTTTTTAGGCATTTGGAATTCTTACACCCTAACAATAACCAACATTACCTCAATATGATACCACTACTCTCTGGGACCTGACCTGTCGGAGCTAAGAGGCTCAGAGCATAGCAAACAGCATCCAAAGTCAATGGATGTATACTAAGGCCTACACTACAGTTAGCGTATCGACGAATGTGTCAAGTTAGGGGTATGAAAGAACTTTACACGGCAGACATTTTGTGGTCAAATTCTGCTCAATCGTACGTTGCATAATCACAGAACTTTAAATATTTTGAAATCATTACAGTTCTGACGAACTACACATATATGAAAAACACATACAGTTGAGTGATTTGGATCTTTCCTTGATAGACATCGTTGATCAAATCCAGGCTTAAGTGTCAATTATGAGCCTAACATGCTACATGTATGAGTGTAACTCCTAATGATGATCCAAATTGAACATCATAAAATGTGCTTTATACGCATTTATTACATCCGAAATTAAAGTTTTACCTGGTTCATTGCATGATTCAACCACAAGTTCTTTCTTCTTGTTGTTTATACCTCGCTTGCGCTTTGAGGAGTCGGTAAAATACCGATAACATTTCTCGTGGATACCACCATGTTCTGGGATAGGTAGTGTGGTAATATCAACATCGCCATTAACACGTAAAAATTCAATTGCTATATCGGCCTGATAACCCACTAGATCTTTCCAAAGTGTAACACTTTTCAGTAATGTGTTCCATGTTGTCACTGCGAAAGGCTTTAAAATTCCAGAAACACCATAACAGTGAGCAAAACAAGCATTTTTCGAGCAACTTTCACGGTCCGCCATCGTAATCGTTTACATGATTCTCCAGGTAAAGCGTCCGGCGTGTACCTAGTGACAGGGAAAATCAGCATACCGAAGCTTGTTAAAACGGCGTCTCTGATTCGTCGGTTGGACCGTGCATCAAGGTTTGTTTACTTAATGCACCAAAAAATGACATATCTCGCGGCCGAAGGAGAATCTGTAATACGGTTTAATTGGCTCATTTCGTTGCTACGATCGTTGAATTTTATTATAAATATATTTGTCAAATTCTTACCAAATACTAAATAATGCTCCACTTCGTAGGGTGGGAACACATAAATTAATTCTTTAAAAATATTTTACTTTACTAATTTTCAAAAGAGGTTTCATGTAGTGCCAAGATGGGGACTACTGGACAAGCTCCTAGATCGACTCGCCCTAACGTCTAACATAGGGTAAATTTGAGATAAAACCATGGTGAACATGAAATAGAAAAAAATGTGATAAAAACCATGGCAAACTTGGGGTATGGTACTATGGTAAAACTGGTAATTAAACTGCATCCATAAGACCAAAATACCCCAGTCAAATTGTGGTATTGTAGTTTTGTACCACAGTTTACCATGGAAAAAGGGTGATATTTTGCTGTGGTTAGTGTGAGGTAATTTTTTCCTAGGCTAAACTTCATCTTCGGAGCTTGCACTGTGTTGAAAGAAGATGAGCATTTATTGCTCCTATATTTCAGGGCTATAGTAGTAACTAGTTATAACTAGTATGAGGTGTGTACACCATAGTTTGACACACGTATGGGTGTTTTCCACGAACTAAAGTAATGTACATCATTTACTACGTTGATTGTTGACAAGACTAGTGCCTTCCAATTGCGAATTTGGTATCAATAAATAGAGCATTGTCTAATCTAGCCAATTTTACCAAAAATGTGCATTTTTCTCCTGTAACGATGTCAAGTTCATGGCAAATTTAATGGCAAGTTTTGAAGCCATGAAAAAACGCGCCAAATCCACTGGAGATTTATCAGAAAGTATGACAAAAATAGACATTTTTACTGTTTTATAACGAAAAATAAATGTTGTGAGATTCAACTTACCGTGTCATAGTGGCTAACAATGCCTTTTTTTGCATTATTCACACATTTAAACCAGAGGGATATGCCTCAAGCAGTTTCGCAAAATTTCATACGTCTGACCAAATTTTGGGGGCGGGGCTACTAGAAAACTGCTCTCTGAGCTCATTAACTTGCTTGTTTGGGACTGACCGGATTCCAAGCCCAATAGTACGTTCAAGATGAGGCGGCTATTAAAATATATACAATCTAACAACAATATCTTTAAATATGTAAAAATTCTCCTAATCATACTAAGATTAAGAACTCCATTGCTTCTTTTTCGCAGCCGTACCACAACACTGGCTAGAAGGTTGCGTTGTGTAGTCCATAAATATATCCCTTTCTAGGAAAGCATCCTGGAGTTTCTTATCATCAAGACTAAAAGAATACCTTTATTGGGTTTACTTGCACAACATGCATCTGTCTTGCATTTACTCAAATTGAAAAGCATTTGCCACTCCCTGAGACCAAGTGCAAACTTTACTTAAATTGTTCTGGAATAAATCAGCTTCTAGGTTTAGAGGAAATTCAGCAAATTTCTTCACCCTAGTAGGAATATCTACAGCAAGGTTACCTTCAGGGCAAGCTTTAAGTTACCAGTGGTTCAGCTACAGTAGTGTGTTAAGTACTACGGTGATAGGCCATTGAAGATTTTAGGGGGTGTATCAAAGAAATTTGGTGAGATAAACTGCTATGTCTAGCTAAACCTTTTAAGTTATAAAATTAAATCAAGTTAATTTGTATGTATAATTGTGAATTGTTGATACATATATATTTGTTACATAAGTTACATATTTGAGTGGCACTTGTAGACACTAGTATTAGAATTTGAGGAATTGTTTGCCAAAATGACAAGTCTGTTATTGACATCAAGGGGCAGAAGAGCTTAAAATAATCTTATTCGTTCATCTTTAGCATTATCATTATGGGGTCAAATTTGGTGAAAGTGTAGAGTTTAATGAGTTGACCTGGGCATTTTGAAGGTCATTTGGGGTTATTAGAAGATATTTTGGAAATTTACAAAAACAAATTTATTGTACCCATATTGTGATACATATAGACAATCTAGCAAGGGTTAGAAAACTGCTTGGTCACATTAAAGATTTCTCATATTGGCTCTGGATATTTTTATCAGAAATGCAACGTCAAATTGGTTAGAGCACCCTCAATATAGTCACCTTTGTGTACTGGTGATTCTGTTATGTACAGCTCATTTGTTGAAGAGTTCAATAATCGTCGCATGATTTTTTGACCTCAGCAATCCCACTCATCCATTTTGGTTTCGATGATAATCGTAACCTCTGTAGACGGATGAGTTATCGTGTGTGTGACAAATTACTTGTAAACATGACATCTCAAGAAGGGAAGCTTGGACCAATCTCATATTTGGTGCCATATTTGAGTAGGTACATATTGAGTATAAGAAGCCTATTTTTTTGTTGAGAGTTCAAAGATCATTTGGGGTCACCAGCGGTCAAATTGTGAAAACCTCCAGATAGGAAACTTAATTGGCTCTAATATTAAGCTTGTGTCTTCTCTATGAGTACAAGAACCTTATTATTTATGGTAGAGGTCAAAGGTCACACTCTGTAAAGCCTTATCATCACAAACCTTGTAAACATGTTATCCCAAGATAGGTTACATCACATCTAAAGCTCATATATGTGGCATGTCTCTCTTATAGTAAATACAGAAACACTGTTATTTTGGGAGGAGTTCAATTGTCATTTGGGGTCAGCAGAGGTCTAAATGGTCAAGATATCAAAATTACTTTATCTTGAGTCTTGAGAACTTTACCTTCAAATGAGATCATGCATGGTAGATAACCCAGATGATAAGTAAAATTGCTCCACAATTTGGTAGTGAAAGCGCCCTCTTGTTTTTGTATTGGCTTTGAATATGAAGTCTTTGATCATTTCCGTTACATTATGCTGTTTGCTTTCTTTGCACAATTTC
>KN885341.1:0-10283 GCA_000934455.1 Apostichopus parvimensis
GATTCTTTTGTGTGCTTAGGGTGCTGTATAAAAAGGGCCATGATATTTCCCAAAGTAAATAAACCTTTTTGCTTTGGGGAGGAGGGGGGGGGGATGCGGGAATTAAATGGGAGGAGTGATAGGGGGGAAATGTTTATATAAGCATATCTATAAACTAGGCTATGATAAATACTGAATGTTTGGAATATCATGAGTAAGAATTGGTTTCATTTTCAAGTTTGCTATCTTCCAATAGTCTTTGGACACAATGGAAGGTAAGGCAAGGTGTGCTGTCATGTGTCAGTGTGTTAAAAGAGTAAAACTACTTTCTTTTCTTCAGGGCGTAGTGTACGCAATTTCTGGAGAAAGATTGACCGAACGCTTGCGGTACCAAATGTTCAAGGCTATTCTCAGAATGGTAGGTACAGGTTCTTGGTTAATAGGTTAAGTGTTGTCCAGAGAAAACTTTGAATGAGTGGATATCACATTGAAGGGTTGAATCTAGCTATAATCCATCCTTAAAATAATAATGAATGTGAAAATAAGCATACTTGTGCATGATTAATTCATAGATTTATGCTCATGTTTAAAAGACCAATGAATATGCAAAGAACGGCCTATCAGGGCAGCCAGTTTGGGACAATTTCCTAATGCTAATACCTCTCTAAACTGTACTCCAATATCATGCTCTCAAATTAGCACTGGTATTGTCAGTACAAACAGTTCCTAAACTTGATCTGATAAAAAATATGATATCCATACTGCTCGTACTGACAATACGAGTGCTCTGAAGCGGGACATGACACTACAGTATAGAAAAAATGTTCCCAACTGGGTGATCAGGTAGCAGGTTGATTTTGTTGTAGCCTAGCATTAGTTGTCGCGTCAGTATACACGCACCTTTACCAAGGCCCACATTGGTTTGTATATAGGGATCAAGGCCAAAGTGAAAAATTTTGTGATTTACTGGCAACAAAAATTACTAGTAAATAGCCCCAAATTTTTTGAGATGAAATACGTCAAATTTGGTCTTAATGTTTACTGCATGTACGCTTCTTATATCCTGCAGGATATGAGCTATTTTGATGATCATGCAAACAACACTGGTGCTGTTTCAACCAGATTGGCAACCGAGGCATCTCTTGTTCAAGGGGTAAGTCTAAATTATGAAGCCAAGCCAACAAAAAAATAACAAAACTATGGTAGCATTTTATTGTCCTCTGTGATTTTTTCCATCAGGTTTTAACATTTCAATGTTCTGCCCAAACTATGTAGTAATTGGATAACCCATCATCTTAACTTAAAAATCTTTATTGTACCAATCAAATGGTTGCTCTTAATAAGAGAAAATTTTGTGTCCCACAAAATTAATGTAGTACTGTTCCATGTATTCCCTTGCAATCATTTCTGGTAGGATGTTGTCCTGCAATAAATTATATAATCTGTTCAGGTATTTTATCTTTCCTTAATTGCTCAACGTTGATACTGCAAAAGTGAAATATCTAGAATTCCCAGACAGAGGAGATCTCAGAAACAAGCATCTTAATTTTTTCTGTCATATACCTTGTTTTGAGCAAAAATTGTTATATTTTTTGGCTAAATAAATTCAATAGAGAAGGACTGCATGGGCTACCTTCGATTGCTGTACAATGTTTTGGCATAACTCAATGCAGAATGCAGCTTTCATGTACAAAACCCCATAGTCAAGCAACTAGTGTAATGGTACATAGGAATACTGGGAAGTTCACCACCAAAACAATGGTGCATTCAGCTGCCAATGACCAGGTACTACTGACAATATCTGTTGTTATATTTCCCAATGCAACCAGCTGCTATACTGTTCCTTCTCATCAGGTAACCGGTGTACGATTCGGTCTGGTCGCAGAGGTCTTCTTTAACATTGTTGTGGCTATCATCATCTCCTTCATTTACTCTTGGCAATTGACTCTCCTGGTCCTCGCCTTCGTTCCCTTTCTCGGTTTGGCCGGAATTATTGAGTGGCAGCTGTATCAGGGAGGTGAAGACAAACAACGAGAAGATCTGGAACAGGCAGGAAAGGTAAATATTAGATTGATGGATGTTAGAGTCGATCAAGTTTCTTTGCATTTAATGTAGCAATGTGCTTGCTTATATTGAGTAGCATTTCGATATGTGCTAGTTGCCAATGTGAACTCTTTCATTTCTATCAATTTAAATCTGTTCCTATTTCAGGTTGTTACTGAAGCTTCAGTGAACATCAGAACTGTACAATCACTGACGAGAGAGTTGACATTTTGGGATAAATATGTACAGTTATTGCATGAATCTCAGACGTAAGTAAATCATTTGTCATTTCTATGCTGAATTAAGGTGGCTGTGTTTTGTTTCGATGATAATTCGTAACCTTTGCATTCATGATAGCGTATGCGCGTGTTTGAGTGTGTGTGCATTTGTGGCGCCCAGCTTGTATAAATGATATCTCAAGAAGGGAAGGGAAGGTTGGACCAATTTCATATTTGGTGTGTACAAGTACCACATTGAGTACAAGAAGCATATTGTTTTCTGTGGAGGTCATAGGTCATTTGGGGTCACCAGTTTGGCAAATTGTGAAAACCTCGTAAACACTATATCTCAAGAAGGGAAACTTGGGCAGACCTCATATTTGGTGTGTAGAAGAACCACATTGAGTAAAAGAAGCCTTTTTTTTGTAGGAGGTCAAAGGTTATTTCGGGTCACCAGGGGTCAAATTGTGAAACCTTGTAAACACGATATCTCAAGAAGGGAAACTTGGGCAGACCTCATATTTGGTGTGTAGAAGAACCACATTGAGTTAAAAAAGCCTTTTGTTTTTGTAGGAGGTCAAAGGTTATTTGGGGTCACCAGGGGTCAAATTGTGAAAACCTTGTAAATACGATATCTCATGAAGGAAAGGTCAGACCAACTCCATAGTTAGTGTGTAGAAGTACCACATTGAGTTAAAGAAGCCTATTGTTTTGGCGGAGGTCAAAGGTCATTTGGGGTCAACAGAGGTCAATTCGTGAAACCCTTGGAAACATGTACACCGCCACAATACATTACGTCAGATCCATGAAGAAACCTGCTCATGTTACATCATCGAAACCACAATGCATTTTTGCATTCTGGTTTGATTTTAAACTCCATTCTGTAAACAAGATTTCCTATTTCTTAATACCCTTGCAGAAAGAGTTACGTGTCAGCTATGTTACAGGGGGCGACCTTTGCATTCTCGCAGTGCATCATCTACTTTGCGTATGCCGCATCTTTTCGATTCGGTGGTTGGCTTGTAGAGAATGGAAAGACTGACTTTGATGACGTCTTCCTGTAAGTATACTTGGAGTGTGTTTCACTCTTGACCACATCAGCTTTAACTCATAGTGGTTGATTTTTTATATTTAATAGGCAGGCTAAAAAAGTAGTTTGATTATTTCTATCACAATTAAGTCATTTAAGTTAATTTATGTATTTAACATCAAAATGATGAGAAGGAGGAGTAGGAGGAAAAGATGTGGATTTCATGACTTATTGCGGGGAAAATTTCTGAATCTCTCTGATGCATGAGTATAGAATTAAGAGTTAGCGGGCATGGAAATTTATGTTATACCCTCAATCCTTTATTGAACCTTTCAAGATATGTTCATACCAATCAGTGATGCCATTCATTTGTGGGCACTATGAGATTGTTTGTTTCACTTTCTTTTCTTGCTTCTTGCAGGGTGTTTTCTGCCATTATTTTTGGTGCCTTTGGACTCGGCAGAGCTTTTGCCATTGTTCCTGACTTTGCTAAGGCTAAGATGGCCACTGCTCGTATGTTCATGCTCTTTGACACGGTGCCAAGCATTGACAAGTACAACAATGAAGGGCTTAAACCTGTAAGTATCCATGACACTAAAAAACGAATGTAGTTGTTGTTTAGGGAGAAGCAAGAAGGTTTGTGGCATGAGGAGGAGGAGGAGGAGGAATATGTGGATTTCATGAATTATTGCATGGAACATGTCTGGTTCTCTGATATTAAGAGTTAGTAGGCAGGGAAATTTATGTTATACCATCAATCCCTTATTGAACCTATCAAGATATGTTTCTTACTTGACTATCAAACTTCGCTTCAAGCTTAAATATCAATCAACTTCCGTTGATGATTCATTGTCTCTCATAATATGTTGTGAAATGGCTCTAAAATGGGATGTTCTTTCCACAGGATGACTACGTCTCTGAAGTATCCTTCCAGAAGGTTCGTTTCCGTTACCCAACCAGGCCCGATGTTCCGGTCCTAGCTGGTTTGAACATCTCAGTCAAGCCAGGTGAGACCCTCGCTCTGGTGGGCAGCAGTGGTTGTGGCAAGAGTACCAGTGTGGCCTTGGTCGAAAGGTTTTATGATTCTCGTTCTGGCGATGTGGTAAGTTACAAATTAAGCCATAAGCTGTTTCCCTAGATGAATAATTATTTTGCTATTGTTCAACATGATCTTACCAAAAAGAACAGAAAAGTGTTGCTATGGTTGATAAGCAGGAAGGCAGTCTTTGTAACTGTTGTACCCCTTTGTTTTTAATCAAGTTTCGACCGACTTTTTAAAACATGATTAGCTACAAACGATTGTATCATCTTATCCATCGACTCTTGATTACTCTCTTCACAGCTGGTTGGGTCTTATGACATCAAGATCCTGAACCTTCAGTGGTGGCGCCAGCAGATCGGTCTGGTATCTCAGGAACCGGTTCTATTTGACCGATCCATCGCTGATAACATTGCCTATGGGGACAACAGCAGGAATGTCTCACAGGAGGATATTGAAGCTGCTGCCATGAGTGCTAACATTCACGATTTCATCGCCAGTTTACCCTTGGTAAGCACAACCATACATGTTTGTCTTGTAGAAGATAACTTTTGGATTCGATGATAATTGTAACCTTTGCATTCATCACGGCGTATGTGTGTGTGTGGGCATTTGTGAAGCCCATCTTGTAAATATGATATCTGAAGAAGGGGAAAGTCAGACAAATTTCATATATGGTGTGTAAAAGTACCACTTTGAGTACAATAAGGCTCTTGTTTTTGGTGGAGGTTAATGGTCATTCGGGGTCATCAGATGTCAAATTATGAAAACCTTGTAAACATGATATCTCAATATTGGAAGCTTGGGCAGAACTCATACTTGAAATGAATGTACATAACATTGAGTAAAGAAGCGTATCCAGTTGGTCATTGGGGGACAAAAGGGGGTTATGGGGGGGGGTGGGGTAACAACAATGGTCATGTAAGGTACATGTGTTCATATTCAGGAAGTGACAGCCCCAAAACAACCATGTGGCCTACAGCTCTTCAAAACCTATAAAGCTTGTTTTTGATTCCCATCTCATGAATATTAATAAGTGTGCATGCCTTAATAAAATCTTTAAAATGTCAATATATCTCTGCAACGGTATGACCGATTTAGTATATACTTGGTAATTTGATGTTACTACCCACAGCAACCACAAGATAAATCAATGTCATACTTGGTAGGTATATGCCCTGTGTAGAGAAGATAGTTTTAGGTTAATATTTCATGAATATTAATAAATGGGCAGGCTTAATGTAAAATTTGGTTCATACTGGGATGGTGATGTTGGTACATTATAAGCACATTCTCATGACATCTTTAACTTTATGTCATTAATATTCATTAAATTGCAAGAAATGGCTTTCAAACACAAGACAAGAACCAAATGTTCCATAGGTTTTCATTATTGGCATATTAGGTTTGTCACACTACATTCATACTATCAATCATTTTTTTTTTTTTTTGGTGCATATCATGAAAATCAATCAGTGAACATAAAATTTCCAATCAGATATTTCTAAAATAGTATGTTTATTTAGCTTTATATTAATACCTGGATAATACAATGTAAGTATAGAGATACATGTTTAACATGTTTATGAGATCATAAAATTTGACATCATTAATGTTCATGCATTTATCCATTTTTATACTATGTTGCATGATGGACTTTGTCAACCTAATAATTGATACCTGGTACAGTCCTTTATATGTTGCCACATTAGTCAATAGTTAATCCCTCTTCAGTTTGATGTGCAAGAAATACTTACTAATATTGATAAGAAAGATGGTCATCATCATGAGATGTCTTTTGCAATGACTTTACGTTTATTCAATCAATCTATTCTCCTTCAGGGATACGAGACACGGGTAGGAGACAAGGGAACACAGCTTTCTGGAGGACAGAAGCAGCGTATTGCGATAGCGAGGGCCCTATTGCGAAACCCAAGAATTCTTCTCCTTGATGAGGCCACTTCTGCGCTGGATACTGAAAGTGAAAGGGTAAGCTCAAATAAGGGAATATTGTCATGAACAGATTCATGCTTATCAACATTTATTAACACCTTGACAAACCATTTGCTACTGATACTTTTATTTCACTTTATTTTAATTACATAATCTACTTGTATAACATTTATCAACTAATTTTAGATTGCTTGTTCAAATCTCTTTGTACTGTTTGCCAGTGTAACAAGTGGAGCATGGTTGTCCTATTAAGTTAATGCTATTTATTTAAAGATGGAATGGAATGTGGGAAATCTCAGTATAGTTAGATAAGTATTCCTGTGCAATGAAGATTAATTTAATATTTAGTGCAAAACAGATACTAGAGAAATGAATTCAGTCCTCTGATGTCAAGTACACACCGTGCCAAGCCTTATGTTTTTCTATATCTTTGTTGTGACTATTTTATATTTTCCCAAAAGTTAACACCAGTAGCAAGGCTAGAAATGCAATAACTGTTTATTCAAGAAAATGATATTTCATTATATGTTGCGACAGAATGTGCCCAGAAGGTGTTCTATGACTGTGCTACGTATGTTTTTCAACAGGTCGTCCAAGCCGCCCTAGACGAAGCCAAGAAAGGCCGTACCTGTATCACCATTGCCCATCGTCTGTCCACCATCCACGATGCTGAGAAGATCGCTGTTATTAGGCACGGCAGAGTAGCCGAACTGGGTACTCATGAAGAGCTGATGGCTCTCAAAGAGCAGTACTACTCTCTCTATACTGCACAGTCACTCATGAAGTAAAACTCCTCAACAGAGTTGTAATCCAAAATGGATATCATCGAAACCACCAATGCCACTCTGCCCATTTTAAACTTTATCATTATTAGTTTTTTTTTTCTTCTGTATTTCACCATACTCGTTTAATATAAAATGTTGATGAAATTCTTTGGAGGCTGGATTTTTTCTCACATAGGTTATGACATCAAGCTATGAGGTATTATTGATATGAAACAGATGCATTCCCTCCAGGGAATTTGCCTTTCAATATGAGCCTTTTAAATTGTGAAGGTCTCACATGACTTCACAAAAGTTTAACCCCTGGTCTTCGACACCCGTCAGTTGTTACACCAACACACTCTAAGTGTACACAATTCAGTAAAACTTGTTGTACTTCAAAATGGGTATCACTGAACCCCCCCCCCCCCCCAAACACCACTCTGTGCATCTTAGCCTTTATTATTATCATTCGTTTTTGTTTTCTCAATTCTAAAATGTTGATGAAATTTAAATTCCCTTTCTTTTTTGAAGGCTGCTTTCATTCTCATGTGAATAATCCCAAGTATGACATTTGACCTATGAATAATGATTGATGGTAACCTGATGTATTCCCTTCAAAGAATTTGCATTTTAACATGAGCTTTATAAATTAAAAGCTTTACAGTCTAGTATCAAGGCCAAAGCTTTCTCACACGACTTTACAACAGTTAACACCTGGTCTTTGGTAACTTGGTAACTTGGTCCCCCCCCCCCTGGGCCACATCTACATGTCCCATTTGGGGACATCCCATAGGATGTAGCCACAAACTGGGAAATGCAACTACATTTACAAGTTACCTCACAGGTCACCGTTCATGTACCTGGTTGAGGTGAGGCAAGAGAGCAAGGACTCGACCTGCAATCCTTAGATCGCAGATCCATTGATCCTCAACTATTTGATTACAATACGATCCTGATCCGTTCTAGTCGTTGTTGATTGCTTTGTCCTGTCGTAATTTTTACCGTCCAACTATATTCTCTTTCCTTATTTATGACTTCTTCTAGTAATAGTACAATTGAGATTAGCTCAGACCTCACAAAATTGAAACAGAGGACCAATTAGAAAGACTGAATATTTATGAGGACTGAATATGCATGATGACAGGACGTTTACAATTGGTTTCATATAACGTTACATCTTATCAAACTGCTAAAACTCCATGAAGTGCAACAAGATTTCTTTGTAGAAATATTCATCTCAGGCTCACTTTTCTTACTAATAAATTATTTCTTTAATTACAGTGATAATCTTCTGCACAGATAAATAAATAATCAATTGAGCAAAGGGCTGAAACGATGTTAGAAACACAATGTTTGTTTCATAACTATGCGTATAGTCATAGGCTTCATGAGACAATTTGAGACTTCATATTTTTGTATATATTGCTGCACAGTTGCAAGGTCTTTCCAGTTTATGGGTTTCGAGGGTTTTCTTGTATTACGTTGTTACTTGTTTAAGGTGAGAATTTTTAATTTATTGGATGTATCTGATTTAGTTGAGGCATTTATGTAATTAAATCTTTCACTTAATTTGAGTTTCATTTTAATCTTCTAATCTGTTTTTGATCGACCGTGTTTGGCAATTTTCAAACTACACCTTCCTTACTTGACGGTAGAATGCCTGACAATGCTATAATTGTGTTGTAAAATTCAAACCTGATGACAGTTTCTGAAACACCTTGTGAAACTATAGTTTGAGTCAAGAAAATGGAGATAAAAACAATTTGGATTGTTGTGTTTTGAGGTGATATTGTGGTCATGAGATGAAAGTCTCATTTTAGTGTACATTAACTTGATATAATGGAAATGGTCTTTCAACTGAGAGGATCAAATGGTATGCACTTTTGGCATTACATAGTAATGGTGATGAATATGAAACAACATTTGAATATTTATCAGTCATTTTGCAAATGTATCATTCACCAGTAGAGATTTATTCATCTGTCATGTGCAGAATCATAATGCAATAGCATATATTTTGTCAAATGAAAGTGAATAAACTATACTCGTAATAAATAATATATCCTCTTTGTCATGATAAAATTGAAGTCTTTTGTTGATCTTAAGAGAGCCTAAAATAATTATCAATTATTTTAATGTGATTAAAGACAGTGGAGCTATCACTCTTACTAGTTTCCCATTTTCCCCCCGGTGTTATAACGCGTACCCAGTTACTCTTGAACCTTGATTATAGTCTTAAACTTTCAACTCTCGGGCTGAATCAGTTCCCGTGGTCAAATGATTAAATTTCCAGAGCTGATCTGAGTAGGTTTTGGGGAAAAGTTTCAGTAATAACTAACACTGAAACGTTTATGTTTATATTATCATGTACATATCTTCTCTTTTATCACATTAAGAGACATATGTACGAGAATGTATTAAAAATCACTTACCCCATTTGATTCTGAATAAATATAGATTATTATTTTATTTTGGACAAAATAGAAAAGCCCTTTTAAGATACATATCAAGGCATGGCTGGACACACAGATTGAGTGAAAGACTATATATCTACAGGTGCAAAGGTATCAGGCCTCGACAAATACGGTCGCCAACTCGCCAATGGCGACTAGAATTTGCGACTGGCGAGCAAAACATGCATTACGCTCGACATATTGGCGAGTGGCTTATTCGCTCACTGCCTTTATACGATAGGCTTACTATTAACTTGTGAGCCAATCAACAATGGCCTATATTGCACTGTTACAAGTAGGTCCTAAGGAACAGCTCTGTTCACCAACTCGAAACTAATATGATACTAATCGACTAAATGATGCACGATAGGTGTAACCATGGAGTCTGTTTATAGCTCCATGGTGTAACCAAACTGGAAAACTACAAACTTAAATAAATGCGTAACGACAACTCAAACAGGGGTAACGCATGAATATCATGTTTTAAACACTTTTGAAGAAGCACAATTTAAATAGATCGTTTTTGCTGTAAACAACTAACAGTAACACTAAACCGCGATATCCTAAGTTTGGCCATACTACCTAGGCTTATATCACACAAACACTTTGCGAGAAAAAAATGGCGAGTAAATTTAACGTTTTTGGCGAGTAGAATTTTAGACTCGGTCGCCAGTTGGCGAGTAGTTTTAAAAAAATTTGTCGAGGCCTGAAAGGTATTAAAAACTTGAATATACCTTTTTTCTTCCAAAATGTCAAATAATATATGTACCATTTTACAGAGGATAGTGAGTTCAACAGTATAGA
>KN885341.1:30492-51671 GCA_000934455.1 Apostichopus parvimensis
TCAATTTGGGAAGGTCAGAGTTCATTTAATGTCACCAGGTGTCAAAACTTGGATATAGAAACTTTGTTGGATATCTTATTATGCATGTGGCTCCCTTTTAATGAGTACAAAAACCTTATTGTTTTTGGTGGAGGTCAAAAGGTCAGTTGGGGTCATCAAAAGTCACACTCTGTAAAGCCTTATAAACACAAACCGTGTAAACACCATATACCAAGATAGGTTAAATCCTGTAGCTCATATTTGGCATGTGTCTTTCTTTATATTGTGACTGCAAGAACCCTATTATTTTAGGTGCACGGAGATCAAAGGTCTTTTTGGGTCAACAGAAGTCTTAACTGTCAAAAACATCAAAAGTGCTTCATCTTAAGAATTTTACCTGCATAAAGATTATATATATATGGTAGATTACCCCAAATGGTAAGTAAAATTGCTCCACAACTTAGGTGAAAGCTCATTTAAGGTTTGCAGAAGTCAAATCCTACAAAATTTCTAAGGGTCAGGTCTCAATGAAGATGTGAAACTTATACTGATTTGACTTCCCATAAGTAGTAGTAGAACTTCCTTGCTGTTTGAGGTGGAGGTTATAGGTGGGCTTAGGTACGAGCAATTCATCTTCAGCCAGGGTTAGCTTGTAAACTACTCTTGTGCTGCATATGTAATGTATTTAAAGGCAAGTAACTGCTGGGAGGGGGGTCCCTGTGGTCTATAATTGGATGCACAGATCATTTTTATACCTCATGAAAAATGGTGCTGACCACTTGTGTTTTGGTAATATGAAGGGCATTACATACCCAATGAGTGTAAATGGAAAATTATACCTACTGTCCTTTGCAAACAGGGTTAAAAGTATTTCATACCCAATACATAGTATTGACATCAGTTGTTAGCTATGGCTTGCATTTTTAAGAAACTATTTGAAATAACATTCCAGGTAAAACACCAAATCCTATTTCTTGTAAAAATTGTCAATATTTTGATTCATGTGGGTGAAATATTTCTTAAAATTGGCTACAACAAATTTAAGTCAAACTGACTTTAGTTAATTGCCGTGGGACAGCAACAAACATATTTGATAATAAGTTGGTGGTGCCTAGGGAGCGAGGGCGCAGTGCAAAAATATTCCAAATGTGTAGTTAGGTAGATAGGAAAGTGCAATTGTGGAGTGGGAGACAGGTAAGTATCGTCGCTCGTAAATCTCCAAACCAGTGAGTTTTGGGGTTATTGTTTGGTTGAGAAACTTTGTAAGCTTTCTTGATGGATGTGATGTTCTGATGGATTTTATGTCATTTTCTGCAGACTTTCCTGGCTGTTCTCTTTGGAAGTTTCTCGATGGCCCAAGCAGGTCCAAATTTTGCAGAATTTGCTGCAGCCAGAGGAGCTGCATTTGCCATATGGGAAGTCATTGATCAAGTAAGCAAAGTCAAATATATTTTCTGTTTTGTTATCTTGTTGACACATCTTACCTATTGAAGATTTGTGACAGTGAATAATTGGCATAGGTTGTAGAATTTTGGTTTAGATATCTGTCTTAGTGTGTTTTCGTTGTATCGACTAGTGTTTGCACTGGGTACCCGCCCGATGCGATACTACCCGGTTCCTAATTTATTACCCGAATCCTACGCATATTTTGGATTTTTTTTTATGCAAACCGACGGTTAGGCAGATTTCCCATTGACTTAGTGTGGTGTTAGGCTACCATGTGGTCGAAGATAACAGCAATAACGAAGGTACCCGCCCGACGCGATACTAACCGGTTCCTAAATTATTACCCGAATCCTACGCAAAGTGTGATTTTTTTTTTTGCAAACCGATGGTTAGGCAGATTTCTCATTGACTTAGTGTAGTACCCGGTTCCCGATTTTTGGACCGTGTAAACACTAGTGTAAACACTAGTGTAAACACTAGTGTAAACACTAGTATAGACACATGCATGAAAGTTTGTATTTTTTGTTGTAGGATGTTACAAACTTACAAAGTATTAGTTAAGTCAACGCTATATGTATAGAAGCGCAGAAGAAAGTATGAATGTCCTTCCCCCCCCCCCCCTTCCTCCTCTCCTCGCAGTTTGACTCGACGATGCAAACAGTTTGGGGTTTCTGGTTTTGTGAAATGTCTAAATAATGATAGTTGTAGAAACATTGCAAAATTAGTACCATCTTTCATTTGATCATGATGGGGTTAAAATTCAGAAAAGAGGGAGCAAAACACTTTTTTCCCACTCTTGTTAGCCCTGTAAGAATTTACTACAAATAATGGAAGAGTGATTGCTGGAGTAGCTTTAAGTGCAGCTGGGTTGCATTTCCAGCATAAATTCAAAAATGTTGTTAATACCTTGTCACAGTTATCTCACTATCCATGTTCAAAACCTTGAACAAATGTCTCTTTAATTTTTAAATCACCAAATTAGTCAATTAGTCAAATCAGTGGAGAAACTTTCTCATCGTTTCTATGCAACCCCTGAATAAGTTATTTTAAGGAAGTACGAGGGGAAAATGCTTTCTGTAAATTTAAGACAGCACAAGCAGCTGATTTAAATTTCACCCTCAATATTCATAGAACTTTCAGATGCCTCCGTTTTTTGCTTAAGCAGTCTTTTAAATATCTAAAATAATGTCCATATTGCGTTCCTGATTTTCACCTGTATCAACTTTGAACTTTCATCCATCCATTGACTAATATTGGAAATATATCTTCATTGGACATTTATTGTGAATGCTATGTATTCCACCAGTTAAGTTCCCATTAACTTAAACTTGTAGCAAGTTTTACAAATCACATCGCACAGCCCATATGAAGGGTTTTATATTTTGTAAATAGAAACTGCTCATTGCCTAGAATAAACTGTTATTTATTTATTAATTTGTTTTGCCCTTCTCAGGTTCCAGTGATTAATTGCTTGTCAGATAAAGGCTTGAAGCCAGCAGAACTCACTGGTCGGATTACCTTTGAAGACATTCAATTCGTGTATCCATCCAGGCCGGACACACCGGTATTGTATTCCGCTAGGAATGCTAGCAATAGTTTTGACCCAAGCTTGATATTTGGCTATGGAACATATTGTAGCTCTCCTTCATTTGCCCTCATTTTACTCCCCATCTAACAATGGATTGATTACAACCATACTTGTCTTCAAGGCAATTCATAATGAGAGGCTTTGCCTGACATAGATGTGCTCCAAGTCAATGTTCAAAGAATACCTTGTAGGTCATCTAATATTTCCCTCTTCTACTCTTGTGTAGTCCAGAGCTCACTGAGTTACCTTTTGTGACAGAGCAATGTTCTGATTATTGCTTCAAAAAGTTAAGGAATAGACTCCAAGTAAGATTGAAACGTTCAAGAATCTCCTGAGAGCGCACCTGCATCAAGACACATCTCAATACTATTTTGTGCTTCATAGCCTCAGAGCTCTCTGTAAATGTTATTGATTAATTGAATTATTGACTGATTCGTTCATTGATGTGAGAAGGAAGGTACTTTGGCTTACATTGTTTACTTTTTTAGAATCATTAAAGTGTTATTCATTTATTCGTATTGAGTTTACGTTGCACTAATTAAACAACAAACAGAAACCATGTGACAACAGAAACACTGATTTCTACACTTTGCAGGTTTTACAAGGCTTTAATTTGGAGGTCAACGTTGGTCAAACAGTCGCCTTAGTCGGGAGCAGTGGCTGTGGAAAGAGTACAACGGTAGCATTGATGCAAAGATACTATGATCCAGTATCTGGATCGGTAAGTATTCTTAGACACAAGGGTAAAATTTAGATAAAAAGGGGTGAAGTTTCCTGGAAAATTCTTAATTTAATATTAATGTGTTAAAAAGTCAATAAGCAGTGATTTTTTTCCATTATTTTGATTGTAAGTGGAAGAGTAATTGAAAAGCATGAATTTCATTTCATTTCTCTGATGAGGTTAACAAAACGGACGAAAGTATATAAAGTGTTGCATAACAGGCAAAATCTGTTGAAAGTTGGAGGTAGCATTCCCTGTGATAAATGATTGAATCACCAATGAGAAAGATAAAGGCTTCGGTCGAACAGCGGTCTCACACAGTGTGATGTTGCTTAGTACTTTCATACTTTTGTAAGATGACACGGTTCTAAGTCAGTCAGGCGTAGATCGGTTTTTATACTCATATACCTTTGCTCTAGTCAAATTGGCTCGTCAGTCGTGACTAACATATTAACGTACAAAATTTCTTACTTTAAACGCATGTATCTTCTTCTGTAGTATAGAAGGATTATATAAATGCTGTTTTGAAGAGAACCAAAAGAATTAAACCAGAACATCAAGCAATCTAATTTATTAATGGATAAATATTTGTGGGATTTTTCATAACAGACTGAAAAGATTGTTTCTGGCGAAAAATGTGGTAAGAGGGATTTACCATAAACATGTAAACATTGTAGAAGATTTCCGTTGTATCACTTTCCATTTGCATAATATCTATAATTATAATATAATTCCAATTAGGTGAAACTGGATGGCCAAGACATTAAAGATCTCAATGTGCATTGGCTGAGGGAGAATATAGGTGTCGTCAGCCAGGAACCGATCCTCTTCGGCACAACTATCACAGAAAACATTCGATACGGAAGATTGGATGTGACTGAAGAGCAGATACACCAAGCCGCAAAGGAAGCTAATGCGTACGACTTCATCACGGAGTTACCAGAGGTATGAACCTGTAAATTAGATACATATGCTGTAAATAGGACTATAGTTATGACTCTCCCAACCCCCTTTCCTCTGCCTCCCATTCCTGCCCCCCCCCTTCCACCATCCCCCTCTCTACTTTCCTAAAGTGTGAAAATATTTTTTCAATGTTTTCACTCGTAAAGGTTATCAACTGTCATGCCAGGCACCTTGTTCAATTTAAGGCTGATAGTTTTCTATGGTAGACAAATAGGAACAAAGGATTCTAAGAGAGAAAAAACAGGACTTTTCTTTGATATTTAAGTCTTTAAAGGTATCCTGATATTATCCAAATTTTGCAAATAAATTTGTCTTATTTTGCATTTCTCAGAAATTTGAAACCCTTGTTGGAGAGCGTGGAGCGCAACTCTCAGGTGGTCAGAAGCAACGTGTGGCCATTGCTCGTGCTCTGGTTCGTAATCCTAAGATCCTTCTTTTAGACGAAGCAACTTCTGCCCTTGACTCTGAAAGTGAAGGTATCGTCCAGGCTGCCCTAGAACAGGTAAATACTACTTCTAGAAAGGAGACTTGACTTAACTTATCTGTTATGGTAAAGAATCTGTTTGGAAGAATCTGATAAAAATTCTAAACTCTTTTATCCTTTGGCCATGTGTAATTTTGTACAAGAAAGTAAAATATGGTACTACCTCTTTCATTTTACATTTCCAAGGTTCAAGCTGGTCGCACTACCATAGTTATTGCTCATCGTCTGTCAACCATCAAGAACTCTGACAAGATTTGCGCCATCCAGAATGGAGTGGTCGTCGAGGAAGGGACCCATGCTGAACTGATGAATAGACCCGATGGGGTAACTACTTTTGTGAAATTCCATCAGCAATTGTCTAATGAATATTTAAAGAAGAAATTAGTATGTCGTGTTGTGATAACTTTCATTACTGATTTAGATATCATGAAGTATTTCATAAAAATATGTATCTGTTTTTTGTGTCATGCAATAGGTGTATGCCGGGTTGGTTAAACAACAGCAGACAAAGGAAGTTAGTGAAGCTGAAGACGAAGCTAAGGAAGAGATCACCGATGATGAGGAGGAGGAGGAGGAGGAGGCGGGAGAGAAAGAGCTAATGGAAAATGAATCCTTGGATAAAAATAGACCATCTTCCTTTAAGATGAAGAGATCCAATTCTCGTGCCTCTGGTGGAAAAAGTCCAACCAAGAGACTCATGTCACAAGCATCTGTCAAATCTGACGCTTCAGAACATGCAGTGAGTATATTCACAGTATTTCTTTAAAACAATTTTGAAAGAATTTAGATTTATGGGTATTTATGATATGTGGAAAATTGTAGAAATAATGGCTTTTTATGAGGATTCACAGTCTAAACTAGACTCTACCATTGGATTTCTTCAAATTATGTAGTCGTTGTAAGAGTTGATACCAGCATTGTTTAGCATTTCTTAATGCCAAAGAAGGTGTAGTTAGCTGATTGCCCTCCTAGTCGATGATAATAGTAACATGACAATGTTTGTATACAAAGAAGGCAAGCAAGGTATAATTTTTCATATGTTATAGTAGGACTAGTCTATTTTGACTGTTTAATGGTTTTTGTTCCTTAAAATGTAATTGTTTCCTGGAGGTCTAAACTAACAGTTGTCACATGAAATTTAGGGGGGCTACCAAAGAAGTTGTTTTCATATGAGAACGTAAGGAGGTCCAGGACCTTGTTTTCGTTCAGGGAGGTAATAAAGATGACCCAGGGTGGGTCCACATTTGAGAATGGGTGGTGGATCAATGTTAAATTATAATTTGATCCAGTTTTTCCCAAAACTAAATTCTGATCAAAATTTATATTGCAAGTTCTTACAAGACTTTTTCTTCAACTCACCCCCCCCCCTCTCCCATGCCCTCCCTCAACCCCATCCAATATAGTATCTATTTATCCAAGTTAATATTGTCACGCTCTTGTGTCTGCAGGCTTCCAGTGGTACCCCCATATTGGCAAGTATATCATAATCAGGCGCGTATCCAGGATTTTCTAACCGGGGGCGCGAAATACTATCTAAGCGGAGCGCCACCATAGGTTGGCGCGCAGCGTACAAGAAAATTTCTGGTTTTGTTACCCTCCCAGATCACCGGAAATGGCACATGTCGGGCTTGAAAATGACCAACCAGATGTACACTTTAGCATGAGAACCAAGTATTTCCCAATAGTTTTTTCCATCCATAACCATTTTGAAGATTGTCATAGTCACACATCCTGTTCGACCTCATCGCATCTCCTGTGGATCATTGCTTTTGTAGGTGATTCTACGTTGCGGCCCACAATACCCGTCAGCCCCACTTTTCAAGGTTTTAAGCCCATTATTTGTTCAGAATTTGAAAATTTACATTTCTTTCATTTGTGAAATAAATTCACTTCAAACCATACCCATAATGTTGCACAAAATTTCATCTATGGACAACCAATATAGAAAAACCTCCTTCAACCCCTAGCAGACCGGACAAAATTGCACGAGTAGAGGGAAGTATGTTTAAGAATGTTGGTCTGGGAATTTTTGAAAATTCAGACACAGTTAATTTATTGTGTCTGTTCTCTGATACTATCTAAGCGGAGCACGACCATGGGTTCGCGCGTGGCGCACCAGAATTTTTGGCAAAGATACCTCCCAGATCGCTGGAAATAACACTTCCCAGACCCAATGATGCTCCCAAACCTCCTTAAGTTTAGATCTCATGGCTTAGAAATTTAGTTTGGGGAAATGCATGGGCGTCTGAGGTTCACGCCCCTTCGAAATCCTCGATCCGTCACAGGCTACCCTGTGTATATAATAGAGATCAGCGCTGTAATTGTCACTGTTCCTCTTTCTCTTCCCGGTGTCTTGGCATTTTTTTTCTACTCCCTCCTTCTCTCCTTTTTCTATCTTTCTTCTTTTTCTTTTCCCTTCCTTCCTCTCCTTCCTCCTCTTTTCTCCTCCCCCTCTTTTTTCCCTTTTTTCTTCTCTCTTTTTTCACTCGTCTTTTTCTTACCCAGGGGGCGCGCCCCCAACGCCGCCCACCCCCCTGGATACGCGCCTGATGATGAGAGGTCACTGCATGTTGACTTTGAAGTTTGTGTAGTAGTAATGATGGTTCATTATCAATGTCCAAAGGGTCAATCTGTTCCCATTTGTCTTATGTTTGTGGATCAGAAAATCTCAGTGCACCTCCTCTTCTCTTTTCTTATCATTAATTATCTCATACTTTGTTTCTTTTAAGTTTTAAAATGTCATCTACTGATTATAACCTGATTGGTTTAAGAACACATCAACATGTTGTACTATTGTATCATAATCGTATCACTTAAGGGGATATTCCGGTGGCACTAAAATATGAAAAAGACAAATATTTCAAACTATTAGTGTCACAGTAGGTGGATTGTGATGTTATAATAGAAAGCTTTACTTTCCTATTAAAATCCTCTTATTGAGTAATCCTGGAAACCTGATAAATATGAAATGTTGAAATGTTTGCATACAAATGCAACTTTTTGGTAGAAATATTCTTATCCTCCTCTGTGAATAAGTGAGTTAAATAATGTTATAAATGAAAAAAAAATTTCAGCTGAATTACGGAGATGACATCACTCACTTTGCTGTTGCCAGATGCATTCACAAAATAGCACCAAATTTGAAATTCATATCTTCACTGTACGAAATGCTACAAGGATGTGGTTTTGACCTTTGCAGAATTCTTCCAGCAGTCTTTCTAAGCAGTCAATACTTGTACTGGAATATCCCTTTAACTCATCATAATCACAGTTGCACAATTTACATGGTATGGGTGTTAATATTTACACAAGTGACAGTCATAAAAAAGTATTTCTTGTATGTTAAATTGTCGCAAGCTTTCATCCTCTGAGATGTTGTAAATTCATTTCTTCACCCTGGTTGAAGATGTTACGAAGCAGATAGTGATCTATATGTGAAGAATATTGTTATCTATGAAGTGTTGGCAATATTTGTGTATGTTATAAAGCTAATTGTATGGTCTCTGTCTTAAAGTCGTTTGTGGTTATCGCAGTAAAAACTGTCTCGCTATCGCTGGCATATGTGGACTGACCAAGTTGTATAAAACATTGGGTAATAGAGATTACAAGTCAAGGGTAAAAGAGGGTGTGAAGGATTATGTTGTTTATATTGTTTTCCAACACTAGCAGTTCATTTATGTGGGTTTCTTATCCAATCTAAAATAAACCAGAGTTAGTATGAACAGTGCTTAAAGCAGAAAGGGTCAATATTCTTATCCATCAGTATTTATGTACCACCTTAAAGTGAAATAACAGAGCAAATAATATTAAAATATTTAAATATTTAAATATTTAAAATATTTAAATATTATAATGATGTTGCTGAATGATATTTTTTCACTGACTTTTCCTCAGAATGCAGAAAAAGATGAGGATATTCTCCAGTATTTCAGTTGGGGAAGAATCATGAAAATGAATTCATCCGAGTGGTACCTTATGGTCATCGGTTTCATTGCCTCTGCATTCAATGGAGGAGTTCAACCTGCTTTTGCCATCATCTTCTCAAGAGTACTTAGGGTGAGGTTCAGGCCTAAATTTGCACTAATTTAAGCTACTTGTTAAAAGCTTTTCTGTCACAAATTGTCAATGAACTTTCTATCCCATAGATGGTAAATTTATTTGTAGAACTAAGATTTGTTGAACTAACACAACCTTGGTTTAAGACAACTCTAATTATAACTAAGATATATTTTAATTTGAACTCAGGTAAGTGCCTGATCATGCAAACTTTGTGCCTGCATAATTGAGGTCAGAGGTCAATAAACATAAAATTGTTTTTGGTCATTTTCCACTTGTCAACATGTAACATTTTCTGTAAGTTGGAAAATGTCATTAAACCACAAGATATGTAGAGAATGATGAGAAAAATTTTAAAATAAAACTTATAGTAGTAAATAGTATTAGTGGTTGTCAAAGGTTGAGGTCAAAGGTCAATGTAGGTCAAATTTGCCTACATTGTATGAAAGAGTGTATTGCAAACTCGCACACTGTACGTTTGGTTTGTATCAATGGTCTTGTTTGTTTCTATTATCTATAACAGATTTACGGCGGTCCACAGGACGAAATCTGGGAAGGCATTACATTTTTCTGCGTTTTCCTGGCCGCTCTCGGTGTAGTAGCTTTATTCTCAAATTCTATTCAGGTAAAAGACAAAGTAGAAATGGGAAACTTTACGATGTAAATATGAGAAATAGAAAATTTGTTGAATAATTTAAGGATGGTATGCTAAAGAGTTGTCTGACCAGTAGAGGGAGCTCTTGCCCTTCTCCCACACATGCCAGCGTTTGAATGCCCAGAATGTCAGTAATCTACAATTAGATATAGATTGAAAAGAATAGTGAGCCTTTAGTGATGTCACACTATTTGTTTGTGTGGGAAAAGAATTGTAAAACAATATTTTCGAAAGTGACTGTAAGTTTTTGGGTCGGAGGGGGAGGAGAGGGGAGGAGGAGGGAGGTGGTGGATTTGTTTTATATAAGCATTTCTAGAAACTAGGGTATGATAAATAATGAATGTTTTGAATACCATGAATACTGTTGCGTAACCAGGCCGGTGCAGTGGCACCGGGGCCCGGGCACTTGGGGGCCCGGTGAAAAGGACTAATAAAACACATATACCCACCCCATTGAAGCAGACTATAGGCCGGAGAAATGGCTAGTATTGATGTTTAAAAGTTTGGTCTGTGAACCAAACAGGACCCATGTAGGCCTACTCCATGGGGATCGTCCATTCTTCAATCCCCCATCGGGTTGATAAAAATAGTGTTCAGTAATATACGCCAACTTACGCCATGCACTGTTTAAGGTTCCTGAATTCAATTTAAATGATAGTAGGCTGTATATGAAACCTACAAAAGTGACTTTCCGATCCGGGCCCTTGCTATTAATATCAACTATTCGGAAGTCTTGTCAAAATGGGGCCCACGGAATAATCACTAAATATAATTATGTAAATCTTAAGTATCGAGTGGCGTAAGAGTTGGCGGCGGGTCTCAATCAAGGCTAACTAAAAATAGTTTAAATGGTGGCAATCACTTTGAAGGATATAAACATACAGATATGGAAAACTGAATGATATTTCTTTGTATTTTCTTATTTGCTGTTGGATTTTAGCTTTTTTCCAGGAACCTAACCTTTTTTCATATAACAACTTCTTTTGAAACAATAAATATTAATGTCAGTTACATACACCACAAAACTCTTAACATGTACCAAAAAATGAAATAAATATCCAATGACACCTATAGGCTATGCTGCATGCACATCGTGCATATAGGTCTGTACCAGGGCTGGATGACCCATTAGGCACAGTAGGCACGGTTGAAACTTGACAAGCCCAGAACGTGTCATATTCTGCAACCTAGGAGGTATTTTTAGCCAAAACTTATCCGAACACGATGCACCAATCATGGCGGCGCTTCGCCTACATAGTTTCTAAAAATTTTTACTTTCAAGAGTTTTGCAAACCTAGGGCATACAAAACACTTAATGCGGCCCTGTTAATAAGGCCTGGGTAGTGTCATTTCCTGTGATCTAGGGGGTATTTTAGCCAAAATGTTCTTTGTATGCTACGCGCCAACCTGCGGTGGCGCTTCGCTTAGATTGTGTCAGGTAGTGCCAAGGGCGTACGAAACAATTAGTCCGACCAAGTTCTGTACACTTACATACACGGGTTAAATCTGCATGCACTAGTGCATGGGTCCACCCGAGTAAATCGAACGATGGGGGCCTGTTCCTGCTCCTCACACCGAGGCCCGTACCCTCCTAGTTACACTACTGCATGGATAGTCTTGTTTTCATTTCAAGTTTGCTATAAAATTGTGTTTTTATAATATTCTGCGGACACACTACAGGAAAGATGCAAGGTAGGTAACTTTGTTTGGTTGCGATTCAGAACCAACAAGCAGTTCATCTCTTTTCTTTCTCGACCCATCATTTTCAGGGCTTAATGTACGCAATATCCGGCGAAAGATTGACCGAACGCTTGCGGTACCAAATGTTCAAAGCTCTTCTCAGAATGGTAGGTACAAGTTCTTGGTTAGGTTTTAGTGTTGCCCAGGGAAGCCTGCTGCTGTTGGACTTTTTAGCATTACTTATATGTTTCTTTCTTGTGTAATAGTAAGTTGGCCTGACGTTTCGATCCTAGCAGGATCTTCTTCAGAGGCTAAATGACAAGTAACAGTAACAGAAGGGACAAAAACATGCACATAATACAGACAGGTTAATGAGCACGGTGAACACAATGAGATAGATGAAAGGGGATTATAAGTAGACAAGGGATGGAGAGAAGAAAGCAACAGGGGAAGAGGAGAGGTAGGAGATAAACAGTGGCGGGACAAAGAGGGGATTAAAGGAACAGGGTAGGGAATAAACTGGAGAGGGACGAAGACAGAAAGGTGTGGAGAAAAAATTGAGGGGAAGAGATGTTTCTTTCTTCATAGTATTTTATCCTTTCTTATTTTGGGGTCAGATTTGTTTTCTGCATGTACTCTTCTTATTTCCTGCAGGATATGAGCTATTTTGATGATCATGAAAACAACACTGGTGCTCTTTCAACCAGATTGGCAACCGAGGCATCTCTTGTTCAAGGGGTAAGTTTAAATTATGAAACTAAGCCAACAGAAAATAACAAAACTATGGGAGCGATTTATTGTCCATTGTGATTTCTTCCATCAGGTTGTAACATTTCAATATTCTGCCAATCCATGTAATAATATGCACTAGTAATTGGATAACCCACCTTCTTATCTAAGAAATCTCTATTGTACCAATCATTTGGTTGCTCCTTGTAAGAGAAAATTTTGTGTCCCACAAAATTAATGTAGTAATCTTCCATGTTTTCCCTTGCAACCCTTTGAATTGTATTGCTAATTTGATCATTTCTGGTCAGATGTTGTCCTGCAATAAATTAGATAATCTGTTCAGGTACTTTATCTTCCCTTAATCGCTCAACGTTGGATACTGCAAAAGTGAAATATCTAGAATTCCCAGGAAGAGGAGATCCCAGAAACAAGCATCGGACTCGGTTAAGTTTTCTGTCATAAACCTTGTTTTCAGCAAAAATTGTGCGTTAAACTAATTTGTGTGCCAGAAAAATTCAAAATATGGGGCCTAGGGCAACCTATCTGAATCCATTGCTGTACAATGTTTTGGTATAATTCAATGCAAACTGCAGCTTGATTAAAGTGTAAAAACCTGTACTCAAGCAACTAGTGTAATGTTCCAATACTGGAATACTGGGAAGTTCACCTTCTTACCAGAACGATGGTGAATTCAGCTGCTAATGACCAGGTACTACTGACAATATCTGTTGTTATATTTCCCAATGCAACCAGCTGCTATACTGTTCCTTTCATCAGGTAACCGGTGTACGATTCGGTCTGGTCGCAGAGGTCTTCTTTAACATCGTTGTGGCTATCATCATCTCCTTCATTTTCTCTTGGCAATTGACTCTCCTGGTCCTCGCCTTCGTTCCCTTGCTCGGTTTGGCCGGAATTCTCAACTGGAGGCTATTCGCGGGAGGTGCAGAAAAACAACGAAAAGATTTGGAACTGGCAGGAAAGGTAAATATAAAGATCAATGGATGGTTTTTTACCATGAGTTTTGTGTTATCTGTGAGTGATAGAAAAATGAAAAATGGTCAATATTTTGTATTTTAGGAATGACTGTATAGGGAGGTAGCAACGTGTTTATATTCCGTAGCATTTTGATACCAAATTAATTTGTCCCGAGTCGCCGATGTGAACTCTCTTATTTTTATCAATTTAAATTTGTTCCTATTTCAGGTTGTTACTGAAGCTACAGTGAACATCAGAACTGTACAATCACTGACGAGAGAGTTGACATTTTGGGAGAAATATGTACAATTATTGCATGAATCTCAGACGTAAGTAAAGTCATTGTCATTTTTCTACGTTAACTCTGTATTAGAAAACGCCGAAGTCACGTGGGCACGTGGCTGTTTTTGACAACGCTCAATGTTAGTCTGTGTCTCGTGCCACAAGGATCACTAATATTTTGTCATTGTTAGAGGGTTGGTTGGGGGGATGGGGGGAGGGGGGGGGGAGAGGTGGATAGATGAGGCTCTAATAATTCTCATATGTGGAATGGTTGATACTTACCACAAACTTTGGTTTCTAATTAATTTACAGAAGATATAACTTAAACAATTAACTGTTCTTAAAGTAGGTAATATCAGAATAAAAGATATCGTTTTTTTTTATTTAATACTCCCGGATGGCATTCATTTAACAAGATTCCCTATCTCTCAATTCCCTTGCAGAAAGAGTTACCTGTCCGCTATGTTACAGGGGGCGACCTTTGCATTCTCGCAGTGCATCATTTACTTTGCGTATGCCGCAGCTTTTCGATTCGGTGGTTGGCTTGTAGAGAATGGAAAGACTGACTTTGATGACGTCTTCTTGTAAGTATACTTGGAGTGTGTTTCACTCTTGACCACATCAGCTTTAACTCATAGTGGTTGATTTTTTTATATTTAATTATGAAAACCTTGTAAACACGATATCTCAATATTGGAAGCTTGGGCAGAACTCTCTTGGTATGAAGGTGAGATAACATTGAGTAAAAGAAGCCTTTTGATTTTGGTGGCGGTCAAAGGTCATTTGGGGACAACAGGGGGGGTAAATGGTCATGCAAGGTACCTGTGTTCATATTCAGGTATGTTCAGATCATCGTTGTACTCATAAATCTGGTCAGACTTCGTCTCTCAGGAGATGAAAAAATACTTACCAACAACGGACGGTCATGTGACATGCTCCCGTGTAGCACTTACCTCTTACAGCTCTCGTTGAATGTTTATTTTACAACAAGTAAATGTCATGATCTCATAGCTATACCACAATCCTGGTGAAGTTATGTGAACGATGTATAGTCTATTCAATCTATTTTCAATTTCAAAATTGGCTATTTGCTTGCAAACAATCAAACTTCAGATGGAGCTCATGTAGCTTATCAAGACCACATGCAATGTTCACAGACACAATCATCAGCAGCCGACAGGATCCGCAGTTCCTTAGCAACACGAGTATCCTAGCTGTATCTTCACCTAACAACCGAGTCACATGATACGAGTGACCGCCATACACAATCTGTAAGGCTCTTACTGTATATGTACAAACAGTAGCTGAAGTCAATGCAGATTAAGCCGTTTGTGAGACAAAAAATGAAGTAAATCTCAACATCGTCATCAAGGAAACCTAATTAATTATTCTCATTTTTACTGTAAAGGTCCATTATAGTGGCGTTCTATTGTCTACGAAACTCTTATCATTGTCAAAGGGATAAATAATATGTTAGTAGGACCTGGGAGTATGTCACATGACCCTCTATGGTTTTGGTTTGTTTTCCTTCTGTGTAGAGAGCTTCCAGAGCATGTTTATTTCGATGGTTCAGATTACCATGGTAACAAAGGCATAAACTTAATAATATCAAGCCATTTAAAGTGACACAAGTCAAGCTTTTTTGCATTTTGGAATAAAATCCTTTGATCATAGCATAACAAAAACCCAGAGTTATGGTTTGATACTACTTTGGTTGAAAAGCCATTGATTGATTAATGGGTCTTTCTAAAGGCCTGAATTCTTTGAAATTATACTTGCATCATTATGTAGCCTGAAACTGATATGCATGCACAAATCAGCAATGCAAAACTTTGCAGCAGTTTAATGCCAGTGATGCCTTTCATTTGTGGGCACTATTTAGATTGTTTGTTTCTACTTTCTTTTCTTGATTCTTGCAGGGTGTTTTCTGCCATTATTTTTGGTGCCTTCGGACTCGGCAGAGCTTTTGCCATCGCTCCTGACTTTGCTAAAGCTAAGATGGCCACTGCTCGTATGTTCCTGCTCTTTGACACGGTGCCAAGCATTGACAAGTACAACAATGAAGGGCTTAAACCTGTAAGTATCCATGACACTAAAAAACGAATGTAGTTGTTGTTTAGGGAGAAGCAAGAAGGTTTGTGGCATAAGGAGGAGGAGGGGGAGGAGGAGGAGGAGGAGGAGGAGGAGGAGGAGGAGGAAAAGATGTGGATTTCATGACGTATTGCATGGAACATGTCTGGTTCTCTGATAATTAATGTTATACTGTCAATCCTTTATTGAACCTATCAAGATATATTTACAGCTGACTATCAACCTTAGCTTCAAGCTTATTTATTTATGAACTTTCTGTTGATTATTCATTATTTTTCATAAAGCGTTGTGGTCAAGTGGTTAAGGCAGTGGACTTGTGATCTTAGGATTGCAGGTTCGAATCTTGGCCAGATCATTGCGTTGCGTCCTTGGGCAAGGCACTTTATCTCCATTGCCTCTCTTAACCCAGGTGAATAAATTGGGACCTGTGAGATTAAACTGTTTAGCTGCTGCCATGTGGAGGGATTGTCTCTTTGTTTGACAGGTAATCATTGACCAGGGTAATATTGTGATGCGTCTTGAGCACCGTTATCGGTGGATATGCCTGCGCTTTATAAATCCTCAATATTATTATAATTGGTGGTGCATGGCTCAAGAATGGGATGTTCTTTCCATAGGATGACTACGTCTCTGAAGTATCCTTCCAGAAGGTTCGTTTCCGTTACCCGACCAGGCCCGATGTTCCGGTCCTAGCTGGTTTGACCATCGCGGTCAAGCCAGGTGAGACCCTCGCTCTGGTGGGCAGCAGTGGTTGTGGCAAGAGTACCAGTGTGGCCTTGGTCGAAAGGTTTTATGATCCTCGTTCTGGCGATGTGGTAAGTTACAAATTAAGCCATAAGCTATGTCCCTTGATGAATAATTGTTTTTCTATTATTCAACATAATCATACCAAAAAGTCTAAAATGTGTTTGTATAGTGGATTAGCAGGAAGGTAGTCATTGTGACTGTTGTACCCCTTTGTTTTTACTAATTTTTCAACCAAATTTATAATCATAATTTATCATCCAACAATTTTTATCATTTTATCCATCAACTCTTGATTACTTTCTTCACAGCTGGTTGGGTCTTATGACATCAAGATCCTGAACCTTCAGTGGTGGCGCCAGCAGATCGGTCTGGTATCTCAGGAACCGGTTCTGTTTGACCGATCCATCGCTGATAACATTGCCTACGGGGACAACAGCAGGAATGTCTCACAGGAGGATATTGAAGCTGCTGCCATGAGTGCTAACATTCACGATTTCATCGCCAGTTTACCCTTGGTAAGCACCACCATACATGTTTGTCTTGTAGAAGATAAAGTTTTAGTTAAGTGGCGGCTTTTGGCACCATCTCTTTCTCAGAAAGACGGTTAAGTATTGCTTGGGCTCTCTTCAACTCCATGAATTTGCTTTGCAATTAATGCAATCTTTCTCTCTTCCCCTTTCCTTGTCGCATTCCCCTTCACCACCACGTACAAATTACTGATGAACTTTGACATCCTGGTTATGAAAAAAAAATCTGATTTTGTTTGTTTGGTAAGGAATCTAAAAAAGTGACAAAACTGTTTGTTTGTTGTTATTTACTCTGAGAGATGACACATATTTCTACTGCTAGAGTCTAACTTTAAAAGGTTTCTTGTTTTAATATTGAATTAAATATCATGTTTATAAATGCTGTCTGTTCCTAAAATTATGTAACAATGAAAGTTCGTTAACTTTCACCGTTTGTACAATAACATGAGCAATACAAACCATCTCCAAGAAAATTCCTGTTAACAAAGCAACCATACAAACAAAGAAACCTATCAACACTTTTGCATAGTGTTTAAGTACAATACTTTCATATAAGATGTACTGTAGACCTAAAACCTGCTTTGCATTTAAGAATCAGGGTGGAAGTGTTATTGTTATTAACTGATAAAAGCTTATTAAAGGGTGTGAAGACTCGCGCAAAAAGAAACGTCTAATGCCGGTACTCTGACCTAGTTTTGAATGAGGTGTAACAGAAGTGTTAAACACCACCATCGATCCCAGAAAATACACACACAGCTTTGCTACCGTCGGTAATTAGACACTAGTGTACAGCCAGTACATACAGCTGCGGTCAATACCCACGTACAGCACAGTATACAAACGATACAGCGATGGACATCTCAGGTCCAGCTAAAGATAACAATTAAGGTATCACGTTTCATTACTGTATGCATTTTGTAGCGACACGAACAAAACGTCACTTGCAAGCAACAGAAAGTTAACTTTTTCAGATGGCCGCACGCGGTTTGGGGCGAGTCTTCGATGCCTTTAACCACTTATTGCACCATTTTGGCAAGAAGGAATATAAATAATGTTGTTATGAAAGATTGTCATCTTCATGAGATGTCTTTTGCAATACTTTTATGTCTATTCAATAAATCTATTCTCCTTCAGGGATACGAGACACGGGTAGGAGACAAGGGAACACAGCTTTCTGGAGGACAGAAGCAGCGTATTGCGATAGCGAGGGCCCTATTGCGAAACCCAAGAATTCTTCTCCTTGATGAGGCCACTTCTGCGCTGGATACTGAAAGTGAAAGGGTAAGCTCAAAAAAGGGAATATTGTCATGAATAGATTCATGCTTATCAACATTTATTAACACCTTGACAAACCATAAATGCTACTGATACTTTTATTTCCCCTTTTTATTGTAATAAAATCTAGATTGATAGCAATTATTGATTCAGACTTATTTTCAGATACTTTAAGATTTGCTGGTTCAAATTACTTTGTAATGTATGCCAGGGTAACAAGTAGAGAATGATTGTCCATTAAGTCTATGCTATTTGTTAAATTTTGAACATAAGATAAGTAATGTGTGCAATCTCAGTGTAGTAAGAAAAGTCCAATGAAGATAAATATTTAGCAAAATAGAGATAATAGAGAAGTGAATTCAGCAATTAATGTTGCGACAAAATGTGTCTAGAAGGTGTTCTATAACTATGCTACGTATGTATTTTAGAGAGGGCGTTGTGGTCAAGTGGTTAAGGCAGTGGACTTGTGATCTAAGGATTACAGGTTCGAGGCCTGGCCAGATCATTGCGTTGTGCCCTTGGGCAAGGCATTTTATCTCCGTTGCCTCTCTTCACCCAGGTGGGGACTTGTGAGGTAACTTGTAAATATAGTTGCGTGCGCCGGTTTGTGGCTGCACCTTATGGGAAGTCCCCCAGGGGACAAGTGGCTGTGGTGCACTGTGGTGCCCCAGGAGAGATTGATTGAATTGTGCACACTTTGGTGTGTAGGTGTGACAAGTTACCAATCACCAGGGTTAAGTACAGCACGGCGAGACTTTATTGTAAGTTGCGCTATATAAGAACTGAGAATTATTATGATTATTATTCAACAGGTTGTCCAAGCCGCCCTAGACGAAGCCAAGAAAGGCCGTACCTGTATCACCATTGCGCATCGTCTGTCCACCATCCATGATGCAGAGAAGATCGCCGTTATCAGGCACGGCAGAGTAGCCGAACTGGGTACTCATGAAGAGCTGATGGCCCTCAAGGAGCAGTACTACTCTCTCTATACTGCACAGTCACTCATGGAGTAAAACTTGTTGTACTTCAAAATGGGTGTCACTGACCCCCCCCCCCCAACACCACTCTGTGCATCTTAACCTTTATTATTATTATGATGATTTTTTGTTTTTCTAAATTCTAAAATGTTGATGAAATTTAAATTTCCTTTCTTTTTTTGGAGGCTGCTTTCATTCTCATGTGAATAATCCCAAGTATGACATTTTGACTATGAATAATGATTGAACACTATGAATAATGATTGATGTTAAACTGATGTATTCCCTTCAAAGACTTTGCATTTTAACATGAACTTTATGAATATAAAGCTTTACAGTATTGTATCAACAGTTAACACCTGGTCTTTGGTAACTTGGTCAGTTGTCACTCCCAGGGCACTACAGTATGCAACATATACATGGCTCAGACCTACAATCCTTAGATCCCAAGTCAATTGAGCCTCAACCATTTGACCACAATGCACTCTTGCTCCATTCTATTCTATGTTGAATGGTTATTGATGTGGATCGTCAACTTAATATTGTCCCAAGTCCTGTGTTAACTTTATCTTTCAACTTTCTTTGTTTTCCTTATTTACGATTTCTTCCTGTGATAGTTCAATTAAGATTAGCACAAAGCTCACAATATTGAAACAGAGGCTCAATTGGAAAGACTGAATATTTATGAGGACTGAATATGGATGATGACAGGAGGCTAATTTTTTTTTTGTTACTTAATGAAATTCATAATGTTACAAAGTGAACTTTTCAAACTCCATGGAGCGTAACAACATGTCTTTGTAGAAATATTAATCTGAGGCTCTTTTTTTATTATTATTAATATTAATTATTTCTTTAATCCCAATAATCTTCTGCACAGATCATATATAATGACCAAAGGGCTTAAACTGAAACAATATTACAAACATAATGCTTGGTTCACAATCATGTGCATAGTCATAGACACCAAGAGACTGTTTAAGATTTTATTTTTCATATAATGCTGAGCAAATTACGAGGCTAAATTTCCCAGTTTGGACCAAGTTTGACTTTTTTGACAAATTTGTTTCAAGGTGATAAAATGTAGAAATGTACTGCACACATCTGATTTAGTTGAGGCTTTAATCTAATTCATAATATCTGTGACTTACATTGAGTATCATTTTTATCTGCTATTCTGTTATCGATTGACCATAGAAAAGGTGAAGTACCTGTTTGATTGTACTACGTCAAACTCCATCCCATGTTTCATGTGTTAAACGACATTTGGTAAGAATGACTTGTTCTATTGTATATCGTTATTCTTCTTTATACACATCTCTAGTATGTAGGCACATACAATATAAATATCTTCTAGTTTTATATATTTTTTTTCTTTTTGTTATTTGGGTAGATTTACTTGAAGTCGATCTAGCATCTTTCACGTAATGGGAAATGGTCTTTCAACTGAGAGGATCAAATAGAATGGTTTGGCATTACATAGTAATGGTGATGAATATGCAACAACATTTGAATATTTAACAGCCAATTTGCATATGTATCAATCACCAGTAGAGATTGATTCATCTGTCATGTGCAGAATCATAATGCAATAGAATATATTTTGTAAAATGAAAAAGATAAAACAGAAGGAAAAACTATACATGTAATAAATTATGTATCCTCTTTGTCATGATAATTAAGAAGTCTTTTGCAGATCTTAAGAGAGCCTAAAATAGTTATTTATAGATATTTTAATGTGATTAACAGACAGTGGAGCTTTCACTCTTACTAGTTTCCCTTTTTTTTCCACGGTGTTAATGTGTACTCAGTTACTCTTGAACCTTATTATAGTCTTATACTACTTTAACTCTCTTTTAAGTTAAAGGCCCATTGGCTACCCACCACTGTTGGCATTTGAGCTGCATGTGTTTGCTCCATTTCGTCCGTGCAAAATGGCTCATTTTTACAATGGTTGAGCTATGGACGAGAAATTATCTATATTTAGCCAAAATATTCTGCACT